>MCJB01049319.1:121674-176020 GCA_002018475.1 Nicotiana obtusifolia
GGGAGGGGAGGGATTACCCCTTAGGATTGGTGTTGTTTTCTGATAAATGTGATGTGTGGAAGCCGTGTAGGCAAGGTGACGAGTGTGCATACGGGCTAAATGTGGAAATTTAGCGATTATAGTTGTGTAGATTCTTTTCATGCCTTAATTAAGTTATAAAGGACGCGATTCATATTGAGACTAAGTGTTAAGTTGTGAAAAGCTATTCTGTTGACTTATTTACTTTCACTTGTTATTGGTGAGATTCTAGTGTTCATTGTGGTTGAGCCATGGGCACTTTGTTGTGAAAATGCTGTTATTTTTTATTTTTTGGCAAGTTGTGATATTCGACACTTAAGGTGCGATTTATGATATGTTGTGATATGGATACACATGCGGTGGTGTAAGGTTTTGGGGTCGTAATGCATGCGGTGGGATAAGGTGGGCTTGATACGCGTGGCTAGTAGGGGAACTACTAGAAGCCATGCGGTGTTGTAAGGTATGCTAAAATGTGGGATGCTATTTCGGGAAAATAATTACTAAAACTAAATGTAAGGCTTTCGCGATAATATAAGGAAAGCTTGTGAATCATTCTTTTGATTTGAGGCTACGAGGCGGTACCTTGGCAGTGACTCTTGTTGATATTTCTCTATTGTTGCACTTAGCTTTAGTTGTTTTGTTTCCTCAGCATGTCATTCCTTGTTTTCTCCGTGCTGCATTATTTGAATAGTTCCATGTAGCTAACCTTGATATGTTATTTGCTGCTTCAATTTCATTGCTTTAATTACTGCACTGCCCTACACTTGTACAGTTTCTTTTCTTATTTATTCCCATATGGCCTTGACCTGACCTCGTCACTGCGCTATCGAGGTTAGGCTTGGCACTTGCTGGGTACCGTTGTGGTGTACTCATGCTACGCTTCTAAACATCTTTTTGTGCAGATCCAGGTACCTCGTACTAATCTAGGCATCAGTGAGTTGAGTTCGTACGTGGAGTCTTCAAGGTACACCTGCAAGTGTCCACAAACCTCGGAATCACCCTCTATATACTTTTATATTTTCCTTCTTTTACTAGTTACAGTTGTATAGGGATGACTATGATACCGTTGTAGAGCTTGTGACTCGATATCACCAGGTTTTGGGGAAATTGTATATGTTGAGTTATGGTTTTTTTTCTTTATTATAAATCGTTGAGTGTTTGGGAAATTATTTGTTATTTCAGTTATATTCCACATGTTTGTTAGGCTTACCTAGTCTTAGAGACTAGGTGCTATCACAACTTCCTACGGAGGGAAATTGGGGTCGTGACATCTCTCAAACCTTAGAATCATTTCCTATTGACTCTGCCAACTCTCTTTCTATTTCCTCTCTAAACTCTCTCAAACTTCCATGAAGGAATCAACCATAGGCCTTGCACAAATTTGTGCAAGGTTACAAATATTGACCAAGAATCATCCCTTATGCTTCCCTATCCGTGATTCTCGTTGTCGCTTTCCAGTTTCTTCATAGAGATTCAAAATCTCGAGACTTCTGACCGAAACACAAAGATGAAAACTTGAGTCCTCAGATTTCCTTATGTTGTGACCAAATTAGAGCATGCTTGAGCTCCTCATGGTGATTTTTCTAAACCATAAGTCAAATGCAATGACCTCTGGACCTCCGTCTTTACCTGATGGATTCTTCACTTGTAACAGTTGTCGTGCACTCAGATTCACTGCGATTCACACTGATTTCACTCTATGTCTTTAAATTTTCCCCAATCTTGCTCACATCATCAACTCATCGTCAACTTCCACTATCATGTTTGAATCTTCTTGAACCCTAGAGGCATTAAATGCCATTATAAAAGGATCCTTCAATGCTCTGAAAAACACACAAGAACTCGCACGAACACCGAAGAAATACAAAGATTTTCACACAAAAAAATTATGGTTTCTTAATGATTTCTGGTTTTCTCTTTACGTTTATGAGTGCTTTCACTGCTTCAAGCTTGAAGCTTTGCGTCCTAGCCTATTATAAGGAATCCTTGTTTGGTCTGTACCCTTGAGAAGGTCGGTACACCTTCACCCTCTTCTCTTTTGGTCATCTTACTTGAATGTCAAGAACATGCTATTGTCTTTTGTTAATTGCATTCATTTATGCTGTATTACAGTAGTATAGAAATGTTATATCCAGTTCATGGTAAGGTGTTGTTGATTTGTGGTCATTTTTTTTCATGTTTTTGAATATCTCTAAATGGTATTGACTAGATTGATATATGACCTTAATAACTTTCATTCTGACCTCAAATAGCCAACTTGATTAAGATTTACTTAATGTGATTCAAATGGCCTCTCATGCTTGCCTACGCTTCAAATTTCTTATTGATGATTCTTTTGTGACTTCTATCTCTACACACTATTTCTTGCATTCTGTTGTCTTGTGGTCGAGATTGATGTTTGATAATTATAACTAGGATAAACCTGAAAGCTCGTAGTTTAGCCCTTTACCATTTAACTGAAGCATGAAAAGTTTAAGTGTTGAAGTGATCTCGTTCTCTATACCAATGTTTTGATTACTATGACAGTCTCATGTTCATATCTAACTTTGGGTTGCATCTATATGAAACAATCTTATTATTGTGAAATCTTATGAACATCAGTAACTCTTTTGCATATATTCTGTTAAGATCAAGTTATCTTTTTTTATAAAAATAGGTTATCGTTATGTTTGTTATAGTTGAATGAGAACTGTTTTCAAGCTGAGTATAACTGCCTCAAGTTTAGATGTAAATCTCAGTCTGCATAGCTGAGTTTAAGCATGATTGTCATAATACTTTGCTTGTCTCTAATCCCTTTATGACATTGCTGACTTTGTGAAGCTTACCCTGTCTTTGTAATATCATAACATCATTTAATGTATCTAAGTGTAGTTTATTTAAAATGTTGTATGTACCCCTGTTTGTCTTCATGATCTCATATTCCTGTACTTTATTTTGAAATTGCATTCAGTCCTCTCGTTCCCTGCTAGTCTGAATTGAATCTGATCTATAAATCCTAAGAGAACCTCTTATTTTCATTGCTAGGGCATAATAATCTACCTATTTCAATATTAGATTAGTGTTCTCATGGAGGTGTAGCTCTGCCCTCAATTATAAATGAAGTAGGATTGCTAATCTGGGACCCTGTTAAGCACCTTAAGAATTCAATGTTTGAATCTTTAAACCTGTAGTAATGTTAAGAGTTTTGATATGTTCTTGTATCTTTAATAACATACGTAGAAGTTGCTAATTGTGACTGTTTGTCTGAACCTTTACTAATGCTTCTAAAGTTCCAAGTAGTGTTGTTAATCTATACCTGTGCTGGTGGTAAGACCTAAGCTTCCTAATCAGTAATTAGTCTGCCAAGGCAGAGGTATCTGTATTTCTAGGCTGTTGCATATCTGAAATATGTGCTCTTTGCCTACCCTTATAAAGTGATCCTATGTGTTTAGATCTTCAACGGTAATACTATAGTGTTTCTGCCCCCCTCCCCCAAAAGTGTTTGAAATCTGACCTTCATACTTGTTTGACATGTGTTCCTTCAGTACTGGAAATGAAGTTATGAAAATGAAACTGTTCTTGTGTCCTTATATTATTCTGTCAACGGAGAAGTATACTTCTATGGTAGTTGGTTCCCATTGAGAGAGCCTCATTGGCATTTAAACCTATAGAGAAAAATGATTTATTATTGGTTAGGGGTATTTGGGATTGGAGTTTAACTCTAGGTTGCGCTTCTCTCCCTGGCACAAGCATTGCCCTGGGCCTTGAGACGCTTGAGAACTTTGAAGTGTCGAGGGGATTCAAAGGGGGCATCGACCTTAAGTGGAACTCTCTTCTTAGCCCCTGAATTCAGTAACACTTGTCGTTCTCTAGTGTTTAATGAAAATGAAAGGTTTTTCAATATGAATTACTCGACATATATAATCGCCACAATAGTATATGTTTCTGATAGTATTTGATTATTGATAGTTTGTAATATTTTGCTCCAATCATTTTCTAATATGTTTCATACATGATTGAGCATATGGAATCTGTATCTAATGACCTTCTCTTCTTTTTTTTTGAACATATACATTTGTTTGGGCCGGCTGAGTTCCTGAGGAACTCAGGCCTATGTCCAGCATTGCATTATTTTCTATAAATCTGAAGTCAGTTGTCGCCGTCCCTGTTACTGTTGGGCCTGCCTATTTGAGGCCCAAATATCAGAGTCCAATATTCTCCCTCTAAACTCCTTTATTACTACTATTTCGTTACCTTAGTTTATTGCCTTGTTGCACCTTGCTGCATTTTCTGTTATTATTCTATCTCACGTATATACAACACTCAAATATTGGATTGAATAATCTACTTTATTCCTTATGACATATGGAACACAGGCAAGCCCCGAATAATATAAGATTAAAAGAAAAATTAGTTAGTAACTAATTTCCCGTTCGTTGTTTATAAATTGTTTATATCATTAACTATGTTTTCACTCACCTTTTCTTAAAGATTTTGAAGCCCAAGGCTTAGAAAAGGACGGTAGCTCCTCTTTCAGAAAAGAAAAAAAAATAAAACTAAATCGCAAGCTTTATCATCAAAAAAGGGAATCAAATCATTTCGAAAATATGATGTGATGTCACCTAAAAGGATTTTCAAAAGTGGTTTTTTTTTTTCTTCAACTCTAAAAGCTCAAGGTATATCTTAGGCCTACTCCCATAGTACCCTTCATCCCCATTATAACAGCATGCACCTTTATGCTTTAGGAACAAGTATTTTAATTTAGTTCTCCTTTGCACATACTTTCTGAAATACAAACATCATATATCTCTTTTCAAAAACTTTTTTCAAGTATATATGCGCTAACGTTATTTTCCGGTATAAATTCATACCCTTTTAAACCATATCCTCCCTTTGTAAGAATTGTGTCCTAATATACGGTAAGCCATATCTTTAGGACGCTAGTTAAGGCATAGTATAAATAATTAATTCTAAATCTTGTCTAAGTCTTATGGAGCTACCTCAGGTAGATTTTAAGGAGTGCCTAACACCTTCCCCTTAGAAGAACAGAATCCTTACCCATAGTCTCACCGGCTAGTAGAATAATAAAGAATATGACTTAGTAATTAAATAGGTACCTTAGTGTACCTTTAAATTCTAGGTAGCAACTCTCTTTCATCAACAATAGAGAAGCCACAAGTTGATTCTTGTATTGACTAGTGCAAAATAGGGTGCAACACACGCATATCCTACTCTTCCCATCTTCCTTGGGTACTGGGAAGATATTTTCTAAAAGCTAAGATAATTGATGAACCTTCCTACATCGCCTCTCTTTGCTTTATTATTTCTTCCTTTATCCTCAGACTCAAGTTGGGCTTGAATTTTTTGGGTTTTTCCTTGACTGGTGGTCTGGCGGGATCGGTAGGCAGTCAATGCAAGACAATGTCAGTACTTAATCCAGGTATGTCATCATATGACCATGCGAACACATCGATGTATTGTCGGAAGAGCTTAACCAGTTCTTCCATCTGGTCTGCTTCTAGATGAATGTTGATTTTGTTTCTTTCAAGTCTTCTTCTCTTCTGAGATTAACCACTTATGTTTCTTCAAGGTTAGGCTTTTTCTGACTCTCCAGTTGTTCGATCTATTGTGGAAGATTGTCTGGCATCATACTCTCATCGTATTCCTCGTAATCTGGGTTGTTTCGTTTGACAGATTCGTTACATGTCACAATCGTGGAATGCGGGTTTTTATTGTTTTGATTACTGAAAAAGAAAAAATAACTATAAATGAAACGGTAAATAAAGTTGCAATATTGTAAGAAAATGATTCTTTTTATTTCATCAAAAGAGGAACGTCTAAGCGTTCACAAGAGGTAAATGACAAAAAGGTACATACACGGTTCAGGCCTTATTTGAGTGTGCGCTTTTCAAAAGAAAACTTTTACAATTCCACACTACCAAGACTCCCGGCGAACTAAAGACGGACTGGCGGTCCTATTCCGCAGCTTGTCTCCTGGTTCAGTGTTCCGAATGGTTGATGTCTTGATGTCATTTCCTTCATATCATTTTTCAATCATAGTCACGAACAACCTTCCCATTCCATCGATGATATCATCTTCTAGTGCTGAACTCTGGCCCGTACATAAAACATGCTCTGGCATAAATGCTTTTTTCCCATAGCTACTGGTATGAGTTTTCCCCATCGGAGGTTGATATCATATGTCGGCCCTTCCTTTCTGCCCAATTTGGCACAATTGGTTCTGTAATCCCATCTGATCCTGCTCCCAGCACACCTCCTGATCTATATCCATATTTCATCATCTCCCTCATGACTATCTTTGATCTATAAGGCGAATGAATTCCCAAGTTTTGCTCAGTCTCTTCTATTTTGGTGGTCTGCATGATTTCTACTACATAGAAAGCAACTCCGTCTAGCTCTTTAATGAATAGGACTCCATGCTCCAAATAACTCCATTGGCTCCATTCGCCATGGACCACGATATCTTGATAGCCCCACTCAAATTTCATGCATTGGTGTAGGGTGGATGGGACGGCCCCTGCCATGTGTATCCAGGGTCTTCCTAGTAGTAAGTTGTATGAAGAGGAAAATATCCGTTAATTGAAATAATATGACAAATTCAACTAGTCCGGTCTGCAAAGCCGAATAAATTTAATGACGTCCTTATGCGAACCATCAAAATCCCTTACCCTCACATTGCTTTCCTTGACTTCCCATAGGTGCATTCCTAACTCTCACAAAGTAGAGAGTGGGCAAATAGTGAAACCTGACCCTCCATCGACCAGTACTCGGGACACCACCTTGTCCCCATATTTGATAGTGATATGTAGAGCTTTGTTGTGACTCATGCCCTTGAAAGGAAGCTCGTCTTTTCTTAAAATCATCATATTTGCTTCGACCATTTTCCCAATTGTTGTAGTCAGCGCCTCACTAGTGGTGGTTCTTGGCACACTTACCCTACTTAGTACTTTCATCAGGGCATCCTTATAACTGTCAAAGCTCATCAGCAAGTCCATGATTAATATTTGCTCTGGAGTTTTCTTCAGCTGCTCCTCCACAGAGTATTATTTGGTTGACATTCTCTTATGTAATTTTTCAGCGTCGGGGTCTGTTATATTTCTTCTTTGAATCTGCTTTCTTCCTAAATTCCCTAGATTTCCATCTTTAGGAGTGTAGCAGCTACCTGACCTAGTCATACCTCGGGCGGTCACGGAGTCTATCATCTTGAATTTCCCCTTTTGCTGATATGTCCATGGGATAGTTTTGTATTCCCAACCCTCTTCGTTCACTATAGCAACGGTAAGTTGTCGCTGATAAGTCTGAACCGTCACCATGGGTCTCACTTTTACTATGATCATCGGAGTCCTTTGAGATGGAATCCTTGCGACCTCTGCATTTCCTATCGTGACAATAGTTCCTTTCACATCATATTCTTCAACTGGATGTATCAATCTTGCTCTCCTCAGTCTTTCAAACAATTGAGCCAGAGGCTCAGCAATCGGGGTACAATTTCTGGGACCCCTCTCTTCAAACTTTGGACAAGGGCGTGTTGCATAAGTGGGTCGGTTTTAATGAGTAGTGGTTTGGACAGGAGCATATGGTCATTGGGATTCGGGTTGTTATGGTCTCGATGAGGGTTATATTGAGGTTGGGGTGGTAATATGGTTGTGTGTTGTAGACTGGAGTGTAGGCGGGTGGGGATGAATGGTTGTTTGGGGAATAACAAGTGTTTCCATAATGTGGGTTGGGTTGGTAGTAAGGACGACTGCTAAGACTTCTTCCTTTTTCGTTTTTCTGTTACCAATTGACCCCGATTAGATTGCCTTGCTGGCTACTTGCAGTGCAGCCATGGATTTTACTTTTCCGGATTTTGCACCTTCTTCTAAGAAATCTCCCACCTTGACCAGTTCAAGGAATTTTTGTCCCATCATACCCATCTTTTTTTCAAAGTTTATCACTTCCTGGGCCTTGATGAAATACTTGGTTAATTCATTGTCGTACAACGAAGGTTGTGTCCTGGAGGCTTATGACCTCCATTAACGTGCATAATATTGGAATGACTCGGATGGATTTTTCTGCAGGTTTATAAGTGCAAACCTACCAGGAGTGATCTCCGTGTTGAATCAAAAGTGATTCATGAAATCTTCCGCCATATCCTGCCATGTTCTCCAATTTTGCGGATCCTGTCAAGTATACCAGGTAAGTGCTTCTCCAGCTAGACTTTTTATGAACAACATCATTCTCAGCTTCTCGTTCCTTCCCACTAAAACTAACTTGTCACAATATGCCCCCAAATGTGCGTGGGGCTCACCTGTCCCATCGAACATATCAAACTTTGGAGGCTTATACCCTACTGGCATATCCACATCCAGATGGATACACAGATCCTCGTAGTCCAAAATTTCACTTTTCCGAGTAACTTGGAGGTTCTTCATTTGTTTTCTCAAGATTTGTAACTGCTCAAACACTGACTCCTCTTCCTTACTCCTAGTTTTCGTCTCCATCTTAGCGTATTGGTCAATCTCATAAGGTAGCCTGACCGTGATAGGTGCTATAAAGGTAGGTTCAGAAACGATATATATAGGAGGAACATATCACTCAGCGGTGTGCGCCACAGGGTATGTAATGGTTTTAGTGAATGGTAAAAGTGACTCCATCACAAGGAGGGGTGTAAGTTGTGTTAGTGTTAATGGTCGGGTTTTATGGCATTTGACGTACTGTGGTAGGAGGATTTGGTGGGTTTGCGGAGCTTACCATAGGTATGATTTGATTGGTGGGGGTTGTTGGCCTGGCGTGATATGGAATGAAACTGGTCAGGAATTGAATCTAAACGAGGAAGGCGAGGTGGTTGAGGGAGCGTTGTCACTGCCAGATTTGCCAGTTCCCTAATATGTTGTACTTTCTCCCTGAAAGACTCCATCTCCTAGGCCATCCTGGCCATATGTTTATCCTTCCTTGTATCGTCCTTCTCTAACGATTGCCCCAGGCTATTAGCTATCACCCAGAGCATGTTAGGTCGAGTTTCCAGCAGCAGACATCTTCCCCATTTATCTTAAATTGTATATTGGTTGTGCTAGTTTCGGGTTGACAGAAACCAACTTTTCTTTTGGAGAGTAATAACAAAATAAGAAACGAAAAAAAAAGAAAAAGAAACAGATTTCAGTTTCTTCATTTATCCGAGAAGAAGAAAACACAGAACAGTTAATTCAAGATTTCGGTAAGCGAGTTTTCCTAAAATTCATGGGACCTCTCATTGCCGGAGGTAGGCCTAAATCGCGAATGTTTGACAAACAATTAGTCTTGGCACATTTAGATCCAAAACAAGTTTTATTTCATTGATAATGTTTATATTGAGAAAGGTAGGAACAGAGGTTACATCATTGTTTCTGACATTCACAGAACTGCATGGGCTTGAATGACTTGTCCTTAGGGAAAAATAAGAAAACTGAGGATAAAGATACAAGGTGGGAATGAAGGGAAAATCAAACCATTCCCAAAATCATTCCCCATCTCCTCTTCTTCTCCTGCCTCCTCCTCAGGCTCTTTCTCCAGCTACTCCTCCCGATCTTATTTGTTATCGTTGAACTCAGAGTCTTCTCCTCGATCTTCCTCTGACTATGTGTCAGATTCTATCTGGATGCACTCTACTACTTGGTCATCATCTTCAGCAGGTGACGGCATGTGATTAATGGATCCTGGGACCACTTGACAGTGCATCAAGGTAGTCACAAGGTAATATGGCAGAATCTCATGGTAGATTTGCAAAGCAGCCAATGCACCCTCCAGCCAGGCGATACCTCTCTTCTTGGTCAGGCTAGCTCATCTTCCTTCTTGATCCAGACATAATACTCCGGGGTGCACCATAAGTTTTGGCCCATTGACATTGTGACCAGATCCTTCCACTCTTCTTGGAGCCTTCTTATCCTTGGTATTGGAATATGTCCATTGTACTCATCCTCATATAGCACTGTCCTCGTCCATAGAGGCACATCCTGGATCATCCTGAACTGTTTAAGAACCTGTAAGAAGTATTTCTTAGGAGTCTTAGGATTGCCCTCCCTCAGAACCATGATAGCTTCCAATTGTCCCATTCTCCACTTAGATTAGTCAGCATTTCTCTCCACACTTATTGTCCACGTAGGGAGAACCAATGTCTCATCCTCTCGTTGTGAATGCGGATCATGTTGCTGGCGCCCACAAAGTAGTCAATGGTAGCCTCTCGCTGGAAGAAATGTTCTGTGTCCCATATCTGAAGCAGCAAGTTACAACCCTCGTGCACATGTAGATAAAGCCATTAGAATCTCAGCCAACACCATTGGTACTAGAACAGCTTGGATATTGCCACAGAATATCGCCAGAACCACGAGTAACAAGTTGATGTTAATCCAACCTCTTCTCTGCGGGAAAAAAAACAATCTCAACGGTGCCAATGAGAAAGTGATGGGCCTGTGTCACAACCCAAATCTCACGTATCGTGATGGTGCCTATCGCAATACTAGAAAAGCCGACAACCATATTGAACCACACATTCTTTTTAAGTTTGAAAACAATAATAAAATAATCTTAAAAGTAAGATCCCGTAAATACTTATACGAAAATACCGCGACTCAATACAATATTCCCCAAAAATCCGGGTGTCACTGAGTATATGAGCATCAAAATAACAACATAGTCTGACAAAACAAATACCATGACCACACATTCTTTATGTTTGAAAACATAATAAAATAAGCTTAAGAGTAAGATCTCGTAAATACTTATACGAAAATACCGCGACTCAATACAATATTCCCCAAAAATTCGGGTGTCACTGATAATATGAGCATCTAAATAACAACATAGTCTGATAAAAAAACACTATCTAGAAAGATAGAACAGTAAAAATAAATGAAAAGAAGGACAGTCAAGGTGTACAGACGCCAAGGAAGCAATCTCGATAATCTCTGACAGATAAAGCTCCAAAAGCTAGCAGTCGCCGTACCCGGAAGTACCTGAATCTGCACACGAAGTGCATAGTGTAGTATGAGTACAACTGACTCAATGTACTCAATAAGTAACAAGACCAACCTTGGGATGAAAGCGGAGGCGAGTTCAATAAGTACAGTCCCAACACATAATTGAACAGTACAGAAATGTAGACATGCTTTCAAGTCCAACAGTTAAGCTCAAAACAGATACAATATGCCAAGTATAAAAGAAATGAGGAATGGTACGTCTCTATATCTACATGTCAATTATGCATGCCAACTATAATGCAACACAGCAATAAAATAATATGCAAACTCTAGGAGAATCAATGCACTCATTCCTCCCATTCACTCAATCCTTGCAGTCACTCATTCCTCACAGTCATTCATTCCTCACAGTCACTCAGTCCTCACATTCACTCATTCCTCACAGTCACTCAATCCTCATAGTCACTCAATCCTCCCAATCGCTCGGCACTCGCTCTCACCACTCGCACTCAGCACTCAGTAGGTACTTGCGCTCGCTGCTAGTAAGTCAGACTCTAGACGGGCGAATCCTGCCCAAGTGCAAAAATAAGCCAATCATGGTATGAATCAATAAAGCGTGCTGCAGCGTGCAGCCTAATCCCGTATATATCCTCACAATCAGGCCCTCGGCCTCATTCAGTCATTAATCTCTCCAGTCACCCGGACTCACAATTATCATGATAAATCAACCCAAACAACGATGATATGATGTATCAATAAATGGCAACAGAGACTGAGATATGATATGCAAATGATAGTTCTGACTGAGTACATAATTTCAAATTAAGGAAATAATTCAACTGCAACACGACCTTTGTGGGTCCCGACAGTACCAGCGTATAGCCTAAGCATGATTTCTAACATGAATAACAACTCAATTTCTCCAGCACATGGAGAATATATGGATAATAACAAGATCATTTGACTACACAGCTCCACGAAAATCGACCGAGTCACAATTCCTATGGTGCACGCTCACACGCCCGTCACCTAGCATGTGTGCCACCTTAACACCAACCACATAACACATAATTTATGGATTCATACCCTCAAACTGCGCAAATCTCTACTCCAAAAAAGCCTTTGCCTTGTGAATCGGCCTCAGAACGCCTCGAATCTAGCCACAAGCAACTCGATACAATCAACACAAGCTATAGGAATCAATTCCATGTGAAAATGCTAAGTTCTTAATCAAAAGTCAAAAAGTCAACTAAAAAAGTCAACCCCAGGCCCATGTCTTAGAATCCAACAAAAGTTACAAAATTCAAACACTCATTCAACCACGAGTCTAACCATACCAAAATTACTCAAATCCGACACCAAATCTCCACTCAAAATCCCAATTCTTACTCTCCAATCCCTAGCCCAAAACACCAAAAATTCACCTTAAAAACACATAAAATAGGTGGGAATTCAATGGGTAATCAATATACTTAGATAAAAATAACCAAAAGTGGCTTACAACAAATCTCGCAAAACCCCTCTCAAATATTGCCTTCAACCGAGCTTGCAAAGTCTAAAAATGAGAAAAATAACTTAACCCTCGACCTTTTAACTCAGCCAGACATCTCACACCTGCAGTTCAGTTAACCACTTCTACGATTCCGCAGGTGCGGCCAAATTCTGCTTCTGTAGATTACCCCCGAAGGCTCTGCCTTCGCTTCTGCATACCAGACTCCGCATCTGCAGAGTCGCACCTGCGACCTAGGCTCCGCTTATGCGAAAAATGCTTGTCTCTCACCTTTTGCACCTGTGCTCCATTCTCACATATGCGCTCTAGCAGGTACGGAAAAAACCTCGCACCTGTGCATCCCCTCTGTCCAGCCAAAATCTACATCTTCACTGCCAACCACACTCCAGCAGTCTGGCACCTGCGACCAAATCCTTCACAGGTGCAATCGCACTAGTCCAGAACTCCTCAGCCACTTCTTAAGTTCAAAATTCGATTTGTTAACCATTCGAAATCCACCCGAGGCCCCTGGGACCTCAACCAAACATTCCAACAAGTCCTAAAATATCATATGAACTTAGTCAAGGCCTAAAATAACATCAAACTACATCAAAAACACCTATCGCACCCCAATTCAAGCTTAATGAAAACTAATGAATTCCAAATTCTACAATCGATGCCGAAACCTAAATCATCTCCAATTAACCTCAAATTTTACACACAAGTCATAATTGACACAACGGACCTACTCTAACTTCCGGAACCAAAATCCGAGCTCGGTAACCACAAAGTCAACTCTCTGTCAAACTTCTCAATTCTCCAAACTTCTATTTTTCCCACTTTCGCCAATTTAAGCAAAAATTATCTATGGACCTCCTAATCAATATCCGGACACGCTCCTAGGTCCAAAAGCACCATACAAAGCTTTCGGAACTATCAAAACTCCTTTCCGGAGTCATTTAAGCATAAGTCAACATCCGGATAACTCTTTCAACTTAAGCTTCCAACCTTAGGATTAAGTGTCCCAAGTCATTCTGAAGCATCCCCGGAACCAAACCAACTACCCCGAAAAGTCACATAGTAGCAATTGAGCATAGAATAAGCAGTAAATGGTGGAATGGGGCTACAACACTCAAAATAATCGGCCATGTCATTGCATCCTCCCCCTCTTAAACAAATGTTCGTCCTCGAATAGGTCTAGAATCATACTTGGAGTCACAAATAGGCGTGGATATCTGCTCGGGATCTTCCGCTCGGTCTCCCAAGTAGCCTCCTCGACTGGCTAACCTCTCCATTGCACCTTCACTGAAGCTATGTTCTTTGACCTCAATTTTCGAATCTGCCAATCCAAAATGGCCACCGGCTCCACATCATATGTCAAATCACCATCCAACTGAACCGTGCTGAAGTCCGAAACATGAGATGGATTACCAACATACTTCCGGAGCATGGATACATGAAACACTAGATGAGCACTCGATAGATTAGGTGGCAATGTAAGACTGTAAGCCCCCTCCCCAATCATTTCAACCACCTCAAACGAGCCAATATACCGAGAGCTCAACTTGCCCTTCTTCCCGAAGCTCATAACACCCTTCATGGGTGAAACTCTAAGTAGTATCTTCTATCCCACCATGTAAGAAACATCACAAACCTTCCGATCTGTTTAGTTCTTCTGTCTAGACTACACCGTGCGAAGCCGATCATGAATCAGCTTAACCTTGTCCAAAGCATCTTGAACAAGGTCAGTACCCAATAGCCTAGCCTCACCAGGCTCAAACCAACCTACCGGAGACCGGCACCGTTTCCCATATAAAGCCTCATATAGAGCCATCTGAATGCTCGACTGGTAGTTATTGTTGTAGGTAAACTCAGAAAGTACCAGAAACGGATCCCAAGAACCCCCAAAATCTATGATACAAGAGTAGCATATCCTTCAATATCTGAATAGTGCGCTCGAACTGTCTGTCCGTTTGAGGGTGGAATGTTGTACTCAACTCAACCCGTGTGCTTAAATCTTCCTGCACTACTTTCCAAAATTGCGATGAAAAACTGTGTGCCCCAATCTGAAATGATTGACACCAGCATACCCCGAAGGCGAACAATCTCGTTGATGTAGATGTCAGCCAACAGTTCTGAAGAATGAGTACTCCTAACTGGAATTGAAATGCGCGGACTTGGTCAACTGATCCATAATCACCCAAATAGCATCAAACTTCCTCGATGTTCGTGGGAATCTAACTGTAAAGTCCATGGTTATAAGTTCCCATTTCCACTCAGGAATCTCAAGCCTTTGAAGCAATCTTCCCCATCTCCGATGCTCGTACTTCACCTACTAACAATTTAGGCACCGAGCTACAAATCCCACTATGTCTTTCTTCATCCTCCTCCACCAATAGTGCTACCTTAAGTCATGATACATCTTTGCGGCTACCGGATGAATGGAATATCGCGAACTATGGCCTCCTCAAGAATCAACTCACACAGCCCATCCACATTGGGCACACAAATCTGACCCTGCATCTGCGACACCCCATCATCCTCAATAGTAACCTCCTTGGCATCACTGTGATGAACCGTGTCCTTGAGGACAAGCAAATGGGAGTCATCATATTGATGCACTCTGATGCGATCATATAAGGAAGACCGAGAAACCACACAAGCTAGAACCCGTCTGGACTCCGAAACATCTAACCTCACGAACTGATTGGCCAAGGCATGAACATCTGATGCAAGCAGTCTCTCACCAACAGGAATAAATGCAAGGCTACCCATGCTCACCACCTTGCTACTCAAGGCATCGGCCACCACATTTGCCTTCCCAAGATGATACAAAATGGTAATATCATAGTCCTTTAGCAGCTGCAACCATTTGCTGCCTCAAATTTTGGTTCTTTTGTTTGAACAAATGCTGGTGACTCTGATGATCCGTAAATACCTCAACAGACACACCATAGAGATAATGCCTCCAAATCTTCAAAGCATGAACGATGGCTGCCAACTCCAAATCATGAACAGAGTAGTTCTTCTCATGGGGCTTTAACTGGCGCGAAGCATAAGCAATCACTCTACCCTCCTATATCAAGACACACCCAATACCAATTCGAGAAGCATCACAATACACTTTATAAGAGCCTGATGCTGAAGGCAAAACAAGAACTGGAGTTGTGGCCAAGGCAGTCTTGAGCTTTTGAAAACTCTCCCCACACTCATTCGACCACCTGAATGGAGCACCCTTCTGGGTCAACCTGGTCAAAGGTGATGTAATAGACGAGAAACTCTCAACGAAGCAATGATAATATTTGGCCAAGCCGAGAAAACTTCAAATCTCAGTAGCTGAAGACGATCTGGGCAAATATGAATCGCCTCTATCTTTTTTGGATCAACCTTAATCCCTCCACTGCACACCACGTGCTCCAAGAACGCCACCAAACTGAGCCAAAACTCATACATGGAGAACATGGCATAAAGCTTCTCCTCCCTCAACCTTTGTACTACAATCCTCAAATTCTAGGCATGCTCCTCATGGATACGTAAGTACACCGGGATATCATCAATGAATACTATGACGAATCAAGATATGGCTAGAATACACTGTTCATCAGATTCATAAATGCTGCTAGGGTGTTGGTCACCCCAAATGATATCACAAGGAACTCGAATGATGTCTAAAGAATATCTGAGTTCCAAATCATCAGTTGGTTATACCCAGACCTCAAATCAATCTTAGAGAACACCCTCTCTCCCTGAAGCTGGTCAAATAGATCATCAATGCATGGCAAAGGATACTTGTTCTTGATTGTAACTTTCTTCAGCTGCCTATAGTCGATGGACATCCGCATAGTACCATCCTTCTTCTTCACAAACAGAACCGATGCACCCCAAGGTGACACACTAGGTCTAATAAACCCCTTATCAAGAAGCTCCTGAAGCTGCACTTTCAATTCCTTCAACTCTGTTGGTGCCATACGATACACAGGAATAGAAATGGGTTGAGTGCCCGGCACCAAGTCAATACCAAAATCAATATCCCTATCAAGTGGTATGCCCAGCAGTTCTGCATGAAACATTATCGAAAAAGTCTCACACTGCAGGAACAGAATCAATAATAGAACTATCAGCACCAACATCTCTCACAAAGGCCAAATATGACAAACACCCCGTCACAATCATTCGTCGGGCCTTCAAATATGAAATCACCTTGCTGGGAACATAATCTTGAGAACCTCTCCACTCGATCCTTGGCAACACCGGCATCTCCAACGTCACGGTCTTAGCGTGACAATCCAGAATAACATAACATGGAGACAAACAATCCATACCCAAAATTACGTTGAAATCAACCATATTAAGTAATAAGATATCAACTATAGCTCCAATCCTCCAATGGTAACCACACAAAATCGATACACACAGTCCACAACAATAGTATCGCCCACCGGTGTAGATACATGAACAGGCGAAACTAAGGACTCATAGGGCATATCCAAATAACGAGCAAAATAGGATGATACATAGGAATAAGTGGAACCAGGGTAAAATAATATGGAAGCACCTCTTTAACGCACTGAAACAATACATGTAATCACTACATCTGAAGCAACGGTCTCTGGCCTGGCAAGAATAGCATAGGATTGAGCCCGACCGCCACTTGAGCTGCACCTTGAACTGCTTGAACTCCACCTCGAGTTGGCAGAGTTGGTGCTGAAGTAATTGGTGGTGAGCCGCCGCCTGACCCCTCTACTGAACTAGGCCTCCAAAGCGATTGGGACACTGTCTCCACACATTCCCAAACTCCCCACTCTTGAAGCAACTCCCCGCAGGTGGTGGGGGATGAATCGAGTCCCGAGAACCAAAATAATTACTAGAAGAACCTGGCACAAATGAACTCTTAACCGATGGAGCATGGGATGAACTTTGACTTGGGAGACCACTGAGAGATGACTAACTCGGACGAGCTCTGTATGAACCATGGCAAGCGATGCACCCCGATGAACCGGACGAGCCATCTGAGCGAGCCTATAAGGACGACGCCCATTGTGGTAGGACAGCCCCCAGTAATAATACCACTGACACTACCCAAACCACAAGGCCTCTTGGCCTCCCTCTCCTCACGCTCCTGACTAAGAACTAGCCCCACTTAATGTTGGAGGATTGAGACTCGCAAACCTCTCTAGTCTCTTCTACTCCTCATCACTCACAATGAGACCCACCTGGGCTTGAGTAACTGCAAATGGCTGGGCTGGTAATAACCCCGGTGTCTGAAGCCCCTACATCACCTTCTCTGGAGGACGGGCTTCGAGAGTCTGAGCACCTCCCCCGGCCTGAGACGTGGCTGGTGTAACAAGAATTGAAACTGCCTAAACAAGGCTAGTGTCAGAGCCTCTTGAAAACCTGGAATCGCAATGGGCCAGTTGGTGCCTGAGTTGGTCCCACTGGCTCAACCACATCTGGAATATGCTCCTAAACTGGAGCAACTAGTGGATATGTATGTGCTGCTCTAGCTATTGTACAAGCTGCACCTCGGCCTCTACCGTAGCCCCAGCCTCTCGTGGCCCTAGATGGTGGTACTAGTGGTCGTCCGCCCGGTCCGGTAGCATTCACCATCGGTGAGAGAATAGAATAACAGAAGTTTAGTTTTCGGAATCAACAAATTTGCACAATAAGAACACAAGAAAGTGAAATTTTCCTAAGGGTTCGGCAACCTCTCGAAGATAAGTACAGACGTCTTCATACCGATCCGCAAGACTCTACTAAACCTGTCCATGACTCGTGAAACCTATGTAACCTAGGCTCTGATACCAACTTGTCACGACCCAAATCTCACATGTCGTGATGGCGCCTATCGCAATACTAGGCAAGCTGACAACCAAAATGAACCACGCATTCATTAAGTTTGAAAACATAATAAAATAAGCTTAAGAGTAAAATCTCGTAAACACTGATAAGAAAATACCGCGACTCAATACAACATTCACACAAAATCCAGGTATCACTAAGTACATGAGTATCTAAACAACGATATGTTCTGACGGCTAAATACATTGTCTAGGAAGATAGAATAGTACAAATAAATGAAAAGAAGGATAGTCAAGGTCTGCAGACGCAAAGGAAACTACCTCGATAATCTTCGACAGATAAAGCACCAAAAGCTAGCAGCTGCCGTAGCCGGAAGTACCTGGATCTGTACATGAAGTGCAGAGTGTAGTATGAGTAGAACCGACCCAATGTACTCAATAAGAAACAAGACTAACCTTGAACTGAAAGCAATGACAAGCTCAACAGGTACAGTCCAAATACAAAATTTAACAGTACAGAAATGTAGACATTCTTTCAAGTTTAACAATTACGCTCAAAACAGATATAATATGCCAAGTGCGACTGAAATGAGGAATAGTACATCTCTATATCTACATGTCAATTATGCATGCCAATTGTAATGCAACACAGTGATAAAATCATATGCATACTCTCAGAGAATCAATTCACCCAGCCCTCCCATTCACTCAATCCTCATAGTCACTCATTCCTCACAGTCAATCACTCCTCCCAGTCACTAAGTCCTCACAAGCACTCAATCCTCCCAATCGCTCGGCACTAGCACTTGCACAAAGTAGGTACCTGCGCTCACTGTTGGTAATGGAGACTCTGGAAGGAAGGATCCTGCCCAAGCACTAAAATAAGCCAATCATGGCATGAATCAATAGAGCATGCAGCCTGATCCCATTAATATCCTCATAACTAGGCCCTCGGCCTCATTCAGTCATTAATCTCTCCAGTCACTCGGACTCACAAGTATCATGATAATCAGCCCAAACAATGGTGATATGATGTATCAATAAATGGTAACAGAGACTGAGATATGATATGCAAATGATAGTTCTGACTGAGTACATAATTGCAAATTAAGGA
Source organism: Nicotiana obtusifolia (assembly GCA_002018475.1). Lineage (NCBI taxonomy): Eukaryota > Viridiplantae > Streptophyta > Magnoliopsida > Solanales > Solanaceae > Nicotiana > Nicotiana obtusifolia. The sequence continues at coordinate 141,028 of MCJB01049319.1, forward strand.
AATAACTCAACTGCAACACGACCTCTGTGGGTCCCAACAGTACCAGTGTATGGCATAAGCATGATTTTTATCATGAATCACAGCTCAATTTCTCTAACACATGGAAAATATATGGATAATGACAAGATCATGACTACACAGTTCCATGGAAATCAATCGAGTCACATTTTCTACGGTGCACGCCCACACGCCCTCACCGAGCATGTGCGTCACCTCAACACCAACCACATAATACATAATTCAGGGATTCATACCCTCAGCACCAAGTTTAGAAGTGTTACTTACCTCAAAGCGCACAAATCCCTACTCCAACAAGCCTTTGCCTCGCGAATCAGCCTCTTAATGCCTCGATTCTAGCCACAATCAACACAAGGTATAGGAATTAATTCCATAGGAAAATATTAACCAAAATCAAAAAATCAACTCAAAATGTCAACCCCAGGCAAACATCTCGAAATCCAACAAAAGTTACAAAATCCGAACACTCATTCAACCACGAGTCTAACCATACCAAAATTACTCAAATCCAACACAAAATCTCCACTCAAATCCCCAATTCTTAATCTCCAACCTTAGCCCACAACTTGCGAACTTCCACTTTAAAAACACATAAACTAGGTGGGAAATTCAATGGGTAATCAATATAATTAGATAAAAGTGACCAAAAGTGGCTTACCGCTAAAAATCTCGCGAAACCCCTCCCAAAAATTGCCTTCGACCGAGCTTGAAAAGTCTAAAAATGAGAAAAATAACTTAACCCTTGACCTTATAACTCTGCCAGACATCTCGCACCTGCGGTTCCGCAGGTGCGGCCAAATTCTACTTTGCGGTTTACCCTTGAAGGCTCTGCCTTCGCTTCTGTGGACTAGACTCTGCATCTGCGGAGTCGCACCTGCGACCTGGGCTCTGCTTCAGCAGAAAACGCCTGCTTCTCGCCTTTCGCACCTGCGCTCCATTCTCGCATCTGCACTCTTATAGGTGCAGCAAACACCTTGCACCTGTGCATCCCCTTAGCCCAACCAAAATCCACATCTACGATGCCAACTACGATCCTGCAGTCTCACACCTGCGACCAAATTCTTCGCAAGTGCGATCGCACCTGTACCGAACTCCTCAACCATTTCATAAGTTCAAAATTCGATCCGTTAACCATCCGAAATCCACCTGCGGCCCCTGGACCTCAACCAAACATACAAAAAGTCCTAAAATATTATATGAACTTAGTCGAAGACTAAAATAACATCAAACAACATCAAAAACACTTATCGCACCCCAATTCAAGCCTAATGAAAACTAATGAATTCCAATTACTACAAACGATGCCAAAACCTAAATCAACTCTGATAAACCTTAAATTTTGCACACAAGTCATAATTGACACAACGGACCTACTCCAAATTCCAAAACCAAAATTCGAGCTCGGTAACCACAAGGTCAACTCTCGGTCAAACATCTCAATTCTCCAAACTTCTATTTTTCCAACTTTCGCCAATTCAAACAAAAATCATCTACGGACCTCTTAATCAATATCCGAACATGATCCCAAACTCCAAGATCACCATAGGGAGCTATGACGTTCTCAAAACACACACTTAAATTATGCTCGCTAATCAAATATAGTATAGTATAACATCGTATCCACGGGATTAGATTTAAACAGTATTCTTGTAGTTACTAGCTTGATTGCTATTCAAGATGATCAACAATCAAAAAATTTCTAAAATATCTAACTAAATATTAACTAAGAGTCTAAAGCTATTGACTAATGCAATCAAAACAAAGAGGATTATCAATGGGGAAAAAATAGGGGTTGATAGGATAGGTACAAGATAATTGTGTGGGATCTAACTTTAGACAATTCACTTATAAGGTTCAAGTAAGTCTCTCGAATTCACTCAATTATTCATTCATACGTTCGGCAAAAACTCCTCTCTCAACTAAGTCTAAACCTCACGAGATGAACCAATTTAAGCACATGAAGATATGCAAGAATTCATAGTGGATTGGTCTTTAGGAAAACCTCTTCGGATTATTCTCCTAACTAGGTTTAATCAATAATTCAACTAGCCTCTTTCGATAACTAAGTAGAATTAATGAACTCAACCAACAAGATAATGCAAAGAAATCACAAGTTATGCCTCTCTCAATTGCATGAACAAGTGAATATAGTTGCAACACTTAAATCATCCAAAAACGCTTCAATACATAAAAATAGAGTTATAATCAAAAGCAATCGCCAATACACCAAATCCATCAAACCCTAAAGGTAACTACTCCATAGATATAGAGAAATTCATCACAAATAAGTTTAAAGTAAAGGAAAACATAAAGGAAATCAAAACTCGGGTCTAGAGTGAGGAAGGAATGATGAAATCTTTGTGCCTTGTTCTTTCAACTTCTCCTTAGCCTTCATAGGTCGAATATGTGTCAAAAGTCCCAAAAATAACATTTTTCCAAGTATTTATACCAAGTAGGTTTGGGCCTAGATGAAATAACCTTCTCCTAACCAAAATAGGATTTTCACTCTGTAAATATTGCACAGGCACACCGCATGGGGCGATGCGCCATGCGGGGCAATAGTGGAGAAATCTAGAGAGTTGAAATCTATTAGGTAGCAGAAAAATGCACATGCGCGGTGCCCCACGTGCCACGGCAGTGGGGCTCTCTCCAAATATGGATTTTTTCGTGCGTTTTAACATCCAAATGTGGTTTTCGACCTCCGAACGCATTCCCGGCTTAATCCCTTGGGATTTTACTCAGACTTCAAAGATCCAAATAGCTCAAATTCATTCCATAAATCTAAATAGCTCAGAATCACTCCTACAAGGTGAAAAACGCGCAATAAGTACAAAACACTAGCGATTAAAGCTCAAACACAATAAAAGTATAGTAAATTATAGTGCAATAAGCGACTAAAACACGAGACTATAGCCTACCATCAACATTACCTTTCCTTCATGAATCAAGTGCCCTCACACTACAATAGAGAGTAGTTCCACAAACAATGAAAATTAAGAACAGTTAGGGACTCAAGATAGAAAGAATTCGCTCATTCTCATAAACAACATCATATGCCACAAAAGATGCACCATAGGCTTGCCCGTGGTGTACTACTCTACTAATTGAGCTCATTCAGTCAAGGATCAAGTAAGACTTTCACTGGTTGTAATATTGGCTGTGGGACGGGGTAGGATACGTTTGGATATAAAAGTGACTACACCTCCCTAAGAACTTTTAATAAAAACAATTAACCTTTCAAAACCCCACACTTATATTTGACCATAACTCCACCTTCACAACAATATATATTAACTCCCTACTTCTTTAAGCACAATTATATCAAGAATTACCACTATCAAGGAATATGTCTCACAATCATACTCTTTTTTTCTTTCTTTTTCAATTTAAGTAGCTCTTACTTTTTTTTAAAATAGTGCACCTTTCTCCTTATTTCATTAGTTCCACTAAAAAGCCAACCCAATCACCCCATATTTCAACTTTTGCAAAGTTCATATCAAAATTCAAGTGCTCACGAGAGGTACAAGGTTCAAATAGATAGCCAATTCAAACAAATGGTTAAGGCTTGTAATGTGGTTGCCAAAAAACAAGATTGTCGGCTCAACAGTGTTAACTAAGATACATAACAATTAGGTGGGTAATAGCATATAACTGGCTCAACAAAGAAATGCCTAAATCACTTCCAAGTTGATCAAAGCTACCATTTCTCTTTGTAAACACACGGGGCAAGTTTGAGACATCAAATGTAATGCACAGAATAACACAAAACCTCACACACACATGGAACATAACTCATTATGGATCGGACTCATCAAGACACTCTTGTCAAAGAAATTAAGCAAAGTTAAGATCATATAATTTAAGGTACTTATACAAGAGTCAAAAACTGAGCCTAAGAGTCACACTAAAGCACTCACTATTCTCAAGGCATAATAAAGTTAAGAGATATTGCTTTCAATTCAAATCATAGCACAAGGTTTCCTACTCCTAAAAAAAACTAACTACACCGGTTCAAACAAACCCCTTGGAAAAGAACCGCGGCAAAAAGAAATACCAAGGGGGAATTAATACACTACCTAACAGAAGAACCTGTCGAATGATATACGTCATTGGGAATAATCAAAAATTTTAAATTTTTCAAAAAAAATTTCCAATTATTTTCTATCTCTAACTACTAGAACAAAAACTAAACTAACACATATACACACAACATACAACATATCACCCATCCCACACTTTAAGTTGTGGCATGTCCCCATGGCACACAATTAAAAATCATAAGGTAAAGAAAACTTCACTGAACATCTAGTCTGGGTCCAAGTCGAAGTTGGGATCCATTCCTCGCCTTCAGACTAATGCGCACATCCATGCAGAAAGCTTCTTATACACCTTCTTGGGGTGTACCCCACACTTATCTTTCTCACTGGCTGTAGCCTTCTCTTTTGAGCCCTTCACTTTCCACTCAGCGCTTGCAGCTGGCTTCTCCTTTTTCACCCTCGTTTCTACATTCATCTCGAAATTTACAGTCTCCTCAACCGCTATAAGTATGAGATTTCTCTCGTGCATATCTAATATTGCTCTTCCCGTTGCTAAGAATGGTCTTCCTAAGATGAGAGGGACCTGCTTGTTCTCCTTCATATTCACTACTATAAGATCTATAGGAAATACGAACTTATCTACCGGAACTAAGATATCTTCCACTATCCCCTCGGGTACCAGAGTCGTTTGGTCCACCAGCTGCAAAAATATTGGCACTGACCTTATCTTTCCAATCTCCTTCTCCAATTTCCTGTAAATAGATAGAGGCATTAAGTTAATTGAGGCACTAGAATCACATAAAGATTTATCAAAATTAATAGAGCCTAAAGAGCAAAGTATAGTAAAACTCCTTGGATCTCCACACTTTTGTGGGAGTTTGTTTTGCAATATCGCACCGCAATGCTCTGTGAGCTTGACCACTGAGGTCTCTTCTATCTTGCACTTCTTTGTCAAGTTCTCCTTCAAGAATTTGGCATAAGCTGGCATTTGGGAGAGCACCTTCTGTCAATGGTAAATTTACGTTAACCTGTTTCAGCTTATCCAGAAATCTCTCAAATTGTTTGTCCAGCTTTTATCTATATAGCTTTTGAGGAAAAGGTAGAGCATGCATATGCTCTCTCTCATTAGATTCCCTACTCGAAGTTTCCTCCTTCTTTTTGTCAGCTCCCTTCTTTCCTTTCTTCTTCTTATCAATATCATTCTTCTGTTGCTCCCCACTTTCTTTTGCAATTATCACATCTTTTTGGATTGCGGTGGGATCTTTCAACACTTGCCCACTTCTCAAGGTCACTACATCCACTGTTCTTTGGGGTATCTCTTAGTATCAGCTGGCAAAGTACCCAGGACTCTCTCACTTGACTCTCCAAGTTTCAAAAACTAGTGCCTAATTCTTTGATAGTTGCCTTGTGAGCGTCCAACCTCTTATCTATCTTGATAATGAAAGCATTCATTAGATCTTCTAGTCTAGGCTGGTTGGATTGTTGAGGCTGAAACTGCTGCCTCTACTGATTTTGGAATACTGGAGCTCCTTGTCCCTGAGGTCTAAAGTTATTTTGTTGCCACGCATTTACAGTACCTCCAGGTGAACTCCATGAAAAATCAGGGTGCCTCTAACCCATTGCATTATAATTTCCCACAGCATTCACTTCCTCAGTTAAGGCTTGACACTCATGAGTAGGAGTCCTCTTCCATATTTATCACAAGCTACATAAGACTCACTTTGTATTGTAGCTAAGGTCAGCTTCTGTATTTCTTTAGCCATAGAATCAAGTTGTACCTGCACAGATGTGTTAGCATCAACCTGGTGAACACCTCTCGATCTTCTTCTTTCAGCACTCATAAGGCAACTGTTTTGCATCTTCAGACAACTCATCAAGAATTGTGACTATCTCCTCTGGAGTCTTCTTCATCAAAGGGCTTCCAATTTCATTACTCAATTTCTACATGAGGCCGGTGTCAATCCATCCCCAAAGTCATGGAGCTTCATCCAGAGTTCAATTCCGCTATGTTGACACTTTTTGACTATTTCCTTAAACCTCTTCCAAGCTTCAAATACAATCTCAGTATCTTTGTGGGAGAAGTTTTGGATTTCTCTTCTAAACTTGCCCGTCTTAGCTGATGAGAAATATTTATCAAGAAAATGTTTTGTCATCACATCCCATGTTCGAATCGATCCATTAGGTAAGCTTCGAAGCCACTGCTTTGCATCATCTTTGAGCATGAACGGGAATGCCCTTAAGTAAATGCATCTTGTGACACACCATTGTATTAAAAGGTGTTCATAATCTCCTCGAAGTCCATTAGATGGTTGTTTGGATCTTCGTTCATCTTCCCTCTGAAGACACAGCAGTTTAGAAGGGTTTGGAGCAAACCCTTGCTTCAACACAAAATTATTAGTTGCAATTGGAGGTGGTCGAACACTGGATAATTCTTGATTGTAGACCAGTCTAGCATAATTTTCAAGTGGTCTCCCATGCAAGGGTTGATGTTGATTAAATCTATCCCAGGCAAGGGTTGATGTTGATTAAATCTAAGACCCCTCTCTTCTTCGTAGATGTTCTGCACATCTCTAATAGCTACTTCTTCAGCATCCCATGTAGCTTGTTCTCTTTGTTAGACTGCTTCTCTTGCAGCCAAATCTACATTATCATCACTGATTCCAGCCATATCTTATGATGAGGATCGCCTAACTTTTTCTGTTATCTCGGTGATATTTCTTTCCTTCTTCAGTTGTTGCAGTTGTTTTTCAATTTCTGGCTGGTACGATAGCACTTCCTTCGCAGAAGTTGTACTCATGCACCACTCTGAACCTGTAACCTACGCACAGTCAAAGAACACCAAACGTTAAAAGGGAAAAATAAAATAAAATAAACCAAAAAATTTCTGAATTAGCACTACAAGCTATTTCAAACACTATCGATTGCCAATTCCCGGCAACGGTGCCAAAATTTAAGAGCTCAAAACATACACTTAAATTATGCTTGCTAATCAAATATAGTATAGTATAATATCGTATCCACGGGGATTAGATTTAAACAGTATTCTTATAGTTTCTAGCTTGATTGCTATTCAAGATGATCTACTATTAAAATTTCTAAACTTTCTAACTAAAATTAACTAAGCGTCTAAAGCTATTGACTAAAGACAATCGAAACAAAGAGGATTATTGGGGGGGAAATAGGGGTTGATACGATAGGTGCAAGATAATTATGTGGGATCTAACTCTAGATAATTAACTTCTAATGTTCAAGTGATTCTCTCAGATTCACTAAATTATTCGTTTAAACGTTAAGCAAAAGCTCCTCTCTCAATTCAGTCTTCACCTCACGAGATGAACCAATTTAAGCACATGAAGATATGCAAAAATGCATAGTTGATTGATCTTTAGGAAAACCTCTTTTGATTATTCTCCTAACCAGGTTTAATTAATAACTAAACTAGCCTCTTTCGATTACTAAGAAGAATTAATGAACTCAACCAACAAGATAATGCAAAGATATCACAAGTTATGCCTCTCTCGATTACATGAACAAGTGAATATAGATGCAACATTTAAATCATCCAAAAATGCTTCAATACATAAAACTAGAGTTGTAATCCACAAACAAACATCAATACACCAAATCCATCAAACCCTAAAGGGAACTACTCCATAGATATGGAGCAATTCATCACAAATAAGTTTAAGGTAAAGGAAAATATAAATTCAATCCAAACTCGGGTCTTTAGTGTGGAAGAAAAGATGAAATCCTTGTGCTTTAGTTCTTCCAACTCCTCCTTATGCCTCCTTAGGTCTAATATGTGTCAAAAATCCCAAAAACAATGTTTTTCCATGTATTTATACCAAGTAGGGTCGGGACCAGAAGAAATCACTTCTCCTAGCCGACAACAACTCAAGGTGATAAGGCTCGGCCTAGTATACATATATTTATTTCCAATTCAATTTCAATTGTAAATTCAATTAATTCGGCCAGAAAAATGAGTCCAAACAATTCAAACATGCTTTAGCTACGTACGGACTCTCGTCACCTCGTGCGTACGTAGCACCCACAACTAGTTGCACATCAATATAATTATCACCTAAGGGGTAGTTTCCCCCTCGCAAAGTTAGACAGGAGATTTTACCTCGCTCTGATGATCCATGACCGGCTCCAATACCTCTCAAACACCTCAAATCGATGCTCGTCTCTCAAAAACTAGTCAAAAGAATATGCAAATACATAAATATATACTCTATTACCTATAATTAATCAATTCACAACAATCCTCAACTCCGCTCTAAAAGTCAGTAAAGTCGACCATTAGGCCCACAGGCCCGGATTCTGAAATTTCTCGAAGATAAACTTTATCCATAATATTACGAACACAAGTATATGATTTATTTCCAATTCCATGACCAATTTCGTGGTAAAAATCCAAAAATACCAAATTTTAGGTTTTCTACCAAAATCCAAAAATTTTACTCATTTCCATGTTCAAATCCACATATAATCCATGCATTTAACTCACAATATGTGGGAATTACTTACCTTGACATAGATGATGAAAATCTCCACTTGAAGCTCTCCAAAATCGTCCAAGCCAAGAGAGAATGAAAGAAAATGGGTCAAATCCCGTATAAAAATCATTTCTACCCAGCACTTCCCCCGCACCTGCGGAACAGTGGTAGCTTCTACCGCTCCCCACCTGCGGAAAATCCATCGCAGGTGCGGTTCTCTCCAAGCCAGTCGATTCTGCTTATGCGAACCAAATTCCGCTCCTACGCGGCTGCTTTTGCGGTCCACCTCATGCTTCTGCGCTCCCGCACATGCGGAGATCTTCCCCTTCTGCGACCCCCGCTGCCCATCGTCGCATCTGTAGGCTCGCATATGTGGAAATATCCTCACATCTACAGCCATCCCAGCTCAGTCCAAATATTGCTTCTACGACCACCACGCCGCACCTACGGGCTCGCACCTACGGCCCTTTCCACACTGGTGTGATCGCCCCAGATCCTTGCTGCCTCAGCCTTTCCCCCAAGCACAAAACTTGATCTGTTTCAATCCGATTCGCACTCGAGGCCTCCGGGATCCTATCCGAACATACCAACACATCCCAAAACACGACACAGACTTAGTCGAAGCCTCAAACACGTCAAACAACATCAAAATCATGAATTGATGATCAAAATTCGTCTTCAAACTTTCAAACATCGATAAACGCGTTCGAACCATACCAAAACATTCCGAAATGACACCAAGTTTTACGTGCAAGTTACAAATCATGATACGAACCTATTCTAACTCGAAACTTCGAACGCACATCAATAACACCAAAATTCATTTAAAATCAAACTTAAAAATTTCTTAAACTTCCAAAATGCCAGCCTTCCATAATAGGCGCTGAAATGCTCCCGGATGGTCCGATACCCAACCTGAACATACGCCCAAGTCTGAAATCATCATACGAACCTATTGGAACCTTCAAATCCCGATTCCGAGGTCTTTTGCGCAGAATTCAAACCTTAGTCAATTCTTCCAACTTAAAGCTTCTGAAATTAGAATTTTCTTTCCAAATCAACTTCGACTTCCCGAAATTCAATTTCAACCACGCGTACAAGTCATAATACATGAAGTGAAGCTACTGACGACCTCCAACCGCCAGACAACGTGCTAGAGCTAAAAACGACAGGTCGGGTCATTACATTCTCTCCCACTTAAACATGTGTTCGTCCTCGAACGTGCTAAGAACTGCTCCAAAGTTATCAAAAATCACTATTTAACACCTCGTCCACCTACTCGTGCCACCACAACCTAGTTGAACACATTAGCTTGAGTCAGACAGAACATCCTCCCTTTTATTTAGTCAATTATCCTTAGAACTAAATTCTAACCTCCGAATTTCTCTACAAGACCTGATTCTAATATACGAACATCGTATTGATCACTATGCACTACAGCAAAACATAATCATGCACCCATGCTGATATCACACAACTCACTGCATAACTCATTTGCCCAAGGCAACCTTCCTCAAGCACAACAGCCGCAATGTCACTGACCCGGCCCAAAGCCCGTAGTATACCTCATAACATATATAGCCTTTTCCAACTCTCACACTACTGCCACAATGGAAGAGATGTGTAAAAATTCATAACCACCTGCCGAATCAACAAATCATTAAGTCTCTCCCCTTGACAAGGATCCTTACGTCATTCTGATTGAATAATGATATTTTCTCTTTAATGTACCTTATATAAATCTGATTGCACTAATTTTAGGTCCAATAATCTCGTCTCACCCAGTACAAGCTGCTCAGGCATTGAGTCGCCTCAAACACTAACCAAGATCTTATGAAGCACCATCAAAGCGCCAACAAGCTACCACTCGAATATAACTCATACGGAAGAAAGAACTCTGACAGAGAATTAACCAGCCCGTGTAACGAATAAAATAGCCGAATAGATGTTGTGAACCTACCTCACGGATGAAAAACAAGGCACACAAAATAAGTGTAAGGAACTAGGCTCAACATCTCACTGTTGCGGCGTGCAACCCGATCCAATATGACACTGTTGTGGTGTGCAACTCGATCCAAACATGACAATATTGTGGCGTGGAACCCGATCCACACAACATGCCTGTGGCAGTGTCCCACCCGATCCAGACAATATACCCCTGGCGGCGTGCCACCCGATCCGAACATAATAATTAAGAAGAAAACACACATCAAGCCATAATGCTTATATTTAAGAAATAATCAAATATCGACCATAACGCCAAGTGCATCATACAAGTCCTGGGGAGAAGGATAGCACCATATACTATGAAACCTAAGCACAAGTAAGGTGCCATCCTGCTCATATGACACCACAAGCTACACGGGACTTCAACACATGTGCGAATAATCAATCCGTCTCACAACCCACATGGCACGATACAGATTTGCATAGAATAGCTGACAACGGGAATAACATCCAATGCCTCATGACCCCTCCATAAGCAGTGCTATGACGAATGAACACATCCGACCTGACGTAAAGCACACATTCACATTAGACCCACCAACGGACCTCAAACTGACTATGATCATATCATAATTGGCCGATAACCTTCCAAGGATCCACAATGGCCCCATTCATGACACACACGAGCGATAGTCCACTCCTAATCAAACTCCCATAGTTCACAACCAACGGAATAGAGCGCCTTCCAAGCATGAACTCTCATATTAACGATAGTACCAAAAATCTCCATACTTGGTTTCAATCATTAACAATCGAGGGCCTAACATGTCACACTTATACAAATCTCCCCGTGGGGTACGCTCCCACACTTTTCGCACCAAGTAACAAAGTCTGCACCTCCAACCGTACTAATTCTGTAAAGCAATTCAAAAACCTGCAATCAATACACAATGCACCTTTCACAGAACACCATTCTCATGCGACACTAGGATAATGTCAGCTTACTCTGAACGTCTAATTTTTCCCGGCTCATCCGAGCTCGTGACATTCTTGTCAACACCAAACCGCAACCTTGATACTCAACTTTCAAATTCCCATGTCGCTCACTACACCTATCATACCGATATGCGAGAATACAAGAATTCATCATAACCCCTATACTACTAGTAGAATAAATACTTCATTGGCTAGAAATCTTTCACTTAACTCATTTTAAAAGAACCATAGCGACACGCAGTCGAATTCCCAAACCGTAGAAAATACAAACCTCAAGTCGTGATCTAAACCGTCATGACTCTTCTGAAATCCATTTGAACCACAAGGCCATTTGAACCAAATGCCTCCCAAATCAATCAACTTATGGTGGTTGTCGATCCCGCACGTCCAACCATAAAGCATGTGTATAACTTCACATGCCAAAGGAACAAATCATTGCCACAATCATGCTGATTCAACCATTACCAACTGAACTAACTCCTTCCAATTCACTATTGACTTGCCTTAGAAATAATAGCAGCTCTATTCAAGAATCATAATGAAACTCACAATACTCCTCCCGAGTGACCCACTTCACGAGACCACATCGTCTCAGTACCCAGGAACCATCTCATACCTTCCTCAAGTGCACAATAGCATCTCCAGCTAGTATACCTATTCTGAAAGACCTTCCGCGAATCCGAAACTGTTTCTCTCATTTTTCCAAAACTACCCCACAAACGCGATCATAATATAAAGAATTCCCCAAGTATTCTTCACAATTTTCTACAAAAATCCCGGTCTCCAGGCACATAACGAACCCATTAGAACCATTGTTGAGAGTCACCCACTCTAACTTGGTCCCGAATATGAGCCAAACTCGAGTGCGCTATTAGCACATGAACACTCCCAAAGAAGCAATCGGATGAATTTTTTTCCTTGTACGTCACATCTTCAGAAGCATAAACTCTGAGTCTTCCCAAAACCTGCACCTCAATCGATAAGGCGAAGTATAACACACATTTATCAAGTTCGTTGCTCGAATTACTCCTGATATTTTCTTTTCTTAGTATAACCCCAAACCTGATGTCACAAGTGTATAAGCATTTTCTAAGGAGTACAATAATAATACAACATCTGTCCAGAAAGTAAATAAGACAGGATAAAATAAATATTACGATGGAGACTCGGTGTACTGCGATGCGTAGCCTGGATTGCAGCTTACATAAAGTCTCCTAAACTGATGCACCTATGCACCAAGATGATAACCAAATGAACCTGTCAGATCCTGCACATCTAGTGTAGAAGTACAGCATGAGTACGTAAATTAATGCGTACCAGTAAGTATCTAGCCTAACCACAAAGAAGTAGTGATGAGGTGTCGACACCGACAGTTACTAGAGGTACAATGAAGCAATATGATAAATCATATGCAGATATAAAGCACAAAGCAACAATGGGGTAATTCTGTAAGTTACATAATCTTCCAAATATTTCTTTTAAGGTATGAATTTCTTAATCTTGTATTCTACCTTTACAGCTCTGAAAATGTCAAGTGCCTATATGAAATAAATAAGGAATACCATATAAAATGCAGGGGATCAGTCGAAAGATTATCTCGTGAATATTCGGATTACTAGTGATATAGCGCATGATTCTGCCAAGGTTGTTCGGCCCAATCCATAATAACGTGTACACTGCCGAGGGTGGAGCGGCACGATCCATAGATGCATTTATTATACTGCCGAGGCGTTCGGCCCGCTCGACAAGAAAAGGAAGAAGTTACTGAATTACGAGATACGTGCCTACAATACAATACATGAGCATAAAGGGAATATAATCTTTATCGTTTCTCAAATTACTAGCAAACAACTCAAGCTAATAACGCTCGGCCTAGTATACATATATTTATTTCTAAATCAATTTCAATTGTAAATTCAATTAACTAGGCCAGCAAAATGAGTCCAAGCAATTCAAATATTACATGATAAAGTCCTAAGTTTACCCGGACAAAAATACGCTTTAGCTACGTAAGGAATCTCGTCACCCCATGCGTACGTAGAACCCACAACAAGTTGCACATAATTATCACCTAAGGGGTAGTTTCCCCTCACAAGGTTAGACAGGAGACTTACCTCGCTCCGAAGTTCCATGACCAGCTCTAACACCTCTCAAACACCTCAAACCGATGCCCGTTTCTCCAAAACTAGTCAAAAATTTGAAAATCCACAAATATATACTCTATTACCCATCATTAATCAACTAATAACAATCCCTAACTCCGCTCTAAAAGTCAGTTAAGTCGACCCTCGGGCCCACATGCCCGGATTCTTAAATTTCTCGAAGATAAACTTTACTCATAACATTAAGAATCCAAATATATGATTTATTTCCAATTCCATGACCAATTTTTTGGTAAAAATCCAAAAATACCAATTTTTAGGTTTTCGACCAAAACCCCAAATTTCTACTTATTTCCATGTTCAAATCCACATATAAACCATGTATTTAATTCACAATATGTGGAAATTACTTACCTTGACATAGATGATGAAAATCTTCACTTGAAGCTCTCCAAAAATTGTCCAACCAAGAGAGAATGAAATAAAATGCGTCAAATCCCGTATAAAAATGATTTCTGCCCAGCGCTTCCCCCCCACCTGCATAACAGTAGCCGCTTCTGCGGCTCTGCACCTGCAGAAAATCCATCATAGGTGCGGTTCTCTCCAAGCCAGGCGAATCCGCTTCTGTGGACTAAATCCCGCTTCTGCAGTCCACCTCATGCTCTGCGCTCCCGCACATGCGGAGATTTTCTGTTTCTGCGACCCCGACTGCCCAGCTCGCTTTCTGCTTCTGTGGAACATTTGTCATCTGCGGGCTCACAGATGCAGAAATATCCTCGCATTTGTGGCCATCCCAGCTCAGTCCAGATGTCGCTTCTACGTCAACTACATCGTACCTGCAGGCTCGCACCTGCGGCCCTTTCCACGCTGGTGTAATCACACTAGATCCCAACTGCCTCAACATTTCCCCAAGCCCAAAACTCGATCCGTTTCAATCTGATTCGCACCCGGGGCCCCGGGACACCATCCAAACATACCAACACATCCCAAAATACGACACGGACTTAGTTAAAGCCTCAAACCACGTCAAAAAACATCAAAATCATGAATCAATGATATGAACCTATTCCAAGGCTCAGAACTTCGAACGGACATCGATAACACCAAAACTCATTTCAAATTCAAACATAAGAATTTTTTAAACTTCCAAAATGCCAACCTTCCATAATAGGTTCTAAAATGCTCCCCGGTGGTCCGAAACTCAACTCGAACATACACCCAAGTCCGAAATCATCATACCAACCTTTGGAACCTTCAAATCCCAATTCCGAGGTCTTTTGCTCAAAAGTCAAACCTTAGTCAATTCTTCCAACTTAAAGCTTCCGAAAATAGAATTTTCTTTCCCAATCAACTCCGAACTTCCTGAAATTCAATTCTGACCATGCGTACAAGTCATATTACCTGAAGTGAAGCTGTTCACGACCTCCAACCGCCAAACGACGTGCTAGAGCTCAAAACAACCGGTCGATTCGTTACATATACACTGCTCCAAAGGTACCCTTCGCAAAAATTTCACCAACCTTGTGATCGTGTTCCAAATTTTTCCTGCTTAGATTTTACCCTTCGCGATAGCGGCCAATTCCCTGCAATGAACAAATTTATATTACCCTTCCAAAACTCTTCTCAAATAGCCTATTGTATATCAGCCATAGCATTCTGTACATAATTCCAAATAACAAACGGTTATACTTTCTGAGAATTATAAACAAAAGGCTACAACTTTTGTTTTTAGATTATCTCCAAATTCCTTATGAATTGCGAAATATAAGATTCCAAAGTCAGCTCATTGTTAGAAGAATTTCTTCTTCGAGAACGCGAAGCTTTTTCCGCGTACGCAATATCCATTTTTTAAATTTCACTACTTTCGAACGCGGCCAATTCTCCGCGATTGTGATGTACAGCTCTATAGCCAAAAACCAGCAGTTAAATGGCCTAAAAAAGGTCTGAAATGGCCCCGAAACTCACTCGAGCCCTTCGAAACCCCATTCGAATATTCCAACAAGTCCTAAAACATAACACGGACCTATTCAAAACCTCAAATCACACATAACAACATCAAAACCATGAATCGTCAATCAAGACCAATCTTTTAGGTTCACAAACATCGAACCAAGTGCCCTATTCACGCCTAACCAATCCGGAATGAATCCAAATTTTGCCTACAAGTTCCAAATGACATAATGAACCAAGTCCAACTACTAGACCAATAATTGAAATCCGATATCATCAAAGTCAACTCTCGGTCAAACTTATGAATATTCAAAACCTTCAAATTACCAACTTTTGCCAATTAGTGTCGAAACCTTCTAGAAATATCCAAATGCAAATATGGGCTTACGCCCAAGTCCAAAATCACTATCTAGACCTAACAGAACCATCAAAACTCCAATCCGAAGTCAAATACACAAAAATCAAACTTGGTCAACTCTTCCAACTTAAAGCCTCAAATATGAAAATCATTCTTCTAAACTAATTCTGAATCACCCGAAAACCAAAACCGAAGATACGCACAAAACATAATACATCATATGAAGTTACTCGAGACTTCAAACAACTTAGCGGAATGCAATTGCTCAAAATGATCATTTGGGTCGTTACAGTAGCGTGTGGATACGAATCCACCCCCCTAGGGTCACCATCTCATGTTTCTCTCTTGATGGTGTACACACAGATTATAAGAAATCGAGGGGTTTCTAGTTGATGTGAGCTGTGGAAGAGCTAGTTACTATTATTGGATCGGGTGCACGCTGCAACACGCCTTATTGGCTTATTGTTATTTGGATCGAGTTGTGAACCACAACGGACTGATATGTGGTTATTGCATTTCATCTTTCCTTGCAATTTCCTTGACTGTTTGCCTAATTTACTTACATATATTCCTTATGTGCTGGATTGTTGACTGATCAGAACACTTTAAAACAAATGATTTTGAGCACCAAGGTGGTTTTACCAGAGATGTTTCATGATTTGATCATATATCTATTCTATACTTGTTGAAATTATGAAATGCATAGGTAATAATGAGTATCATTTATAATTCTTGTTGCTATTACCTCGCCGAGATTAGTTAGGATACTTAATGAGTACATGAGGTCCATTGTAGTCATACTATACTTCTGCACCTTACGTGCAGATCTTTGAGTTGGTGCTGGTGTGTATGGCGGAAGCTGGCATTGAAGATGTACTCGCATTCCACTTATGGCTATCACTTGTCCTTGGTAGCTTAAATTCGAATTTTGTTCATGTTCATTTCAAACAGATGTTGTAATTATTGCACCCTATTTTGCACGAGTCAAAACAAGACTCAACTTGTTGTTTCCCTGTTGATGATAAAAGAGAGCCGTCACCTAATAGTTAAAGGTATACTAGGGTACCTATTTAATTACTAAGGTTGTTTCTTAATTAGTCTTCTAACCGGTGAAATTTTGGGTAAGGATTCTTGTTCTTCTAAGGGGAAGGTATTAGGCACCCCTTAAAATCTACCTGAGGTAACTCCATAGGACATAGACTAGATTTAAAGGATTAGTTGTCTAAATTATGCTTAACTAGTGTTTGGGGGTACGGCATGCATATATATATATATATATATAATTTAGAACTTGCCATTTGAAAAGAGGATGTGTAGTTTTTGAAAGGATATAAGTTTATAAAAGCCTTGTAGATAATTTTTGTATATGCATATGATTGAAAGAGTTTAAACTATGCACATAACGTTTATGTTTATAAAACATGTGAGTTGGGACTAAGTTATAAAAACCATTTGTATTTAAAGAATGTGGCTATTTGTCTAACTCTAATAAGGGTATTGTAAATGTAGGTCTAAAATATACCTTTGGTTTTCCTATTTTACTTTGAAGAATCATTGGAAAGCTTTTTAAAACTGGGCGGTGACACTTGTTTAGGAAAACTCGATTTAGAAGGCCAATTTCAGATTCCATTTCTATTTCTTAAAGAGAAGATTGTCCCTTGCTAAAGTTGTTTTGATTCCAAAAGACTTCGTAAAAGATGTTAGTAGGTATTAATAGTAAAAAAATATTGTGTAATTGATGAATTAAAATTAACTATTACTAAGTCTAATACTTTTTTTAATCCTACGTTTTTAGGCTTGCCAAGATTATCCACATGATTCAAAAATATAGAGTAAAACATTCAATCAGATATGGTAAGTGTTATATACAGGTGTAAAACAATAACAAACGTAAATAAAGCAGTAGAGAGGAAGTAGCAACTCTGGTTTGGGCCTAAAGAGAGGTAGGCCCAGCAAATAGTAGAAGCGGACAACAGCAAATTTCAGACATCCAAATTCACAGGTACAGGACTCGGGCCTGAGTTCTTTGAGAACTCAGCAGGCCCAATGGTAATACATGTTCAGAAAGAAAGAAAGAAGGTCATTAGATATGCTACTCTATGGATATAATCATACGTGAAAAAAAACTAGTAATGGCCCAAGAAAATTATAACAATCAATAGTCATAATCAAGAATATTAAAATTATACTAATGTGGGGTCATATATGGCAAAGTGATTTACACTGAGAATATTTTGTTTTTATTAAACACTAAACCGAAAGGGAATAATGAATGTCAATAGATTAGAGGCTAAGAGTAGAATTCCATTTAAGGCCAAAGCACTCTTTGGATCCCTGGCACTTCAAAGTTCCCAAGGGTGTCAAGGCCCAGGGAAGTGCTTGTGTCGGGGAGGATAACCTAACCAGGAATTGAACTCTACTCTCAAATACCCCCTAACCACTCACACTCATTCTTCCCTACAGTTTTAAGTGCCAATGAGGCACTTCAATATAAATCCCCATGTAGTCACAATCTAATAAAATTACATGATTCACTGTGAATGATAGTTTAGGTGTTCTAAAAGGAAATCAGCTTCAAACACACATAGAGACAAAGACATTATCATATTACTATTAGGGACCCAAACACTTGGATCATATGTCTTAAGCATAGGGGAGTATATAGGTCAAATCTATAACAGTCCACGAGCACAGATATATTTCCCTTAACAACCTTTAATTAGACCAATCAAAGATTGGTTTTAACTTAGGTATTGTCTTCTAGCACACGCACAGGTTAACAGTTCCAGTTAAAACTCCTAAAGAGTATTAACAAAGATATAGACTAACAGTTTCAATTAAAATTCTAAGGAGCATTAGGAGATGGTAGATTAATAATTGCAGTTAGAACTTCTAAATAGTATTAATAGCATTATAGGTTAACCACTACAATTAATACTTTCTGAAGAGTGCTAATATAGACACAGGTTAACAACTTCAATTAGAGATACAGATTAATAACTTCAACCGAGAGTTACATATTAATGACTTCAATTAGAACCTCCAAAGAGTATTAACAGAGATTCAAAACAGCAACCATAGTTAGAACATCTACATGTACTAACAGAGATACAAACTACAATAAGAACTTCTAAAAGTATTATCAGGGTCACATATTCACAACCTAAATTAGAACTTCTAGAAGTACTAAGAGAATCTCAGGCTAACAGTCTTGTCTTACTCTAAAACGGATGGCATGCTCACTTCCTTACAAAAGCACCCAGCTTCATACTAACCTTAATGGAGATCCAACATGCTATTATACTCAAATTGTAGCAACAGAAGATTCATTTAAATTTCATAAACCGGGTCTGGTTCTCATGTAAGTTTGGTAATATTCTAAGGACAACATAGACATGCACATGGTATTGAAGGCGGGCAGAAGTATCGAGGAATCAAAATGAATGCAGGATCACAAGAACACAGACATGGGACATTTAGCAGGGGTTGTGTTTCAAAATGAAAGTGTTATCATCATCAAGCTAACAATGTCACTATATGAGCTTCAGGAAAAAGGTAGGGGTATCATCACATTGGGGAAGCATGTCAAGTGAGTCTGGTATGGGGTTTCAGATATAGTGGAATTTAGCAGCAGCACTTTAGCTCAACAAATGTGATATCATAACTTAAATACATCTTATTTGCACCTTATGGCTTAAGTTAAGTGTAGAGTGATCTTAGAATATACACAAAGACCTAGATAGCTTAGGGCATGCCTACATAATATGTCCAAGCAACCATGAGTTCATTCAAATAATTTATAAACTTCTAAGCTTGAAAACAAATTGTAGAGGTATGCTAGAGAGATAAAATTGGTCTAAAAGGCACAAACTAATGTATCTAAACTAAGATGACAACCTGTTTTTCACCATTAACCAAGTACACACTTTGTTTAAGTGTAGGTTATTAAGTGAACCATAATAAAATACAAATAACAATCGAGGGAGGTTAGCATAACCGTCATAGTAGTATTAACAGAACATCAAAACTAAATATCAGGATGGATTGAGTTTTTAGGTTGTATTCAAAACTTAACAACAGAGATAGGTCATCAAATCCCATTGGCATCAACACATAATTCTAATTCCAATAACTTGAAGAAGTTTATGATCGCAGAATCTATTTAACAGTCGTTGATAAACTTAAGCTAATAAAAGAAGAACATGGTCGAGATTTTACTGACCTCCTTTGGGGCAGCAAACCAAACGAGTATTTAAATTAGCCATTGAGGAAGTCAAAGCTCAAGCTTTCAATCAGTAACAAGCTCAGAACCAGAAATAAAGAGAAAATGATAGATTGAGTAAGAACTCAAACTTCCATCGAAATTTCCTAAACAACACTATACTGTATATTAATTTCTCAGATGTTAGGTGTAGTTGGTCGTTTTAGACGAGAGCATTTAAGGCCTCTATTTATAGTGGCCGATGAGCCTTAGGGTTTCAAATTCAAAACATGGTAGTGGAGAGTGACGGAGGAGTGGTGATGCAAGCAATATCAGGAAAAATCAAAGGAGATAGAGGAAAATGATAAAGAAGTTTACCTGAGTGAAAATTAGCCGTTTGAAGGCAAGAATCATCTGGTAAGACCTCAATGTCCATAGGTCACTGCGTTTGACTTCTGGACAAAGAATGACAGTGGCGATGATGAAGAAACGGCATGCATGCCATGGATTTAACAAAACATGGGAGAAATCCGAGATTTGATATTGCATCTAGGGTTCAGATTTAGGTATTTGAATTTTGAGTGATGAGATAGGAAATAACCAGCTGGATACACGAATTTCATAAGGCGCGATTTGTGACCCTTTATGACTGGTTTTGATCTGTGAATTGAGAGAATAGAGAGAGGAAAAGGAAATGGGGGCGGCGCTCAAAGGGGAAATGATTTTAGGGTTTGGGTAGTTTTAGGCCGTTTGTGGGGTTAAAGTTTGGGGAAGGGATCTGGGCCGTTAATCTTTTAGACCAACTGTCCTGATATTTAGGGATTTAATATTTTTTGTGGGGAATTTTGGTGGTCATTAGATCATTGTGATCCAACGTTAGGATTAAATCTCCGGGCGTTTTTAAATTAAAGAGGAAATGGAGCAAAAATCATGGACCGTTGATCATAGAGGCGGACGGCCCAGATGAATTGTATTTGTTTGTGAGTGTGGGAGACGGGTGATGTGGCAGGTCATGATTGGTTGAAAAGTAATGGCGAGGATTGCCAACAGCGATTGAAGGGTTGTTTGGGTTGGGTATTTTCGGACTGGGCTTTTGTATTTGGGCCAAAATTAATTTAAAAGGTGATCAAATCCATGTTTAATTAAGAATTGCAATTATAGACTTTTGGCTTTTTAACCCCTTTTAAAATTAAATTAAATAAACTTAATTATTTTTAATAAAATTATAATTATCAAATATACTACTAATTATAGTAATTAATTATTTATAAAATACCTTGTTCCTAAATTGTAACACTAATTTCGAATTATTACCACAGTAATCTAATTAATTAGAAATTAATGAGTAATTTATTAAATTAATCACAAAGCCTATGTGACGTATATGAAAATTATGTTAATAATCTAAAAATAGTAAGCATGTTATATTTATAATTATATTTAAAATTGAACTGTTAGTTTCAAAATTACAAATACTAAATTAATTTTATAAAAATAAGTATTATGTATTGAAAATATTTCAAAACATTCATTGTAAGTATTAAGTATAAATAAATAAATTGTAAAAGAGAGTGTCAAAATTGGTCGCCAACAGTAATTATTTCATTTCAGTTTTGTAAGTCTAAGTCTTAGTGGCTCATGACGTGTACTACCAATCCTTGGGTTGTTGTATAAAAATTTTGCTATTTCACATTTGCCTCTTAACTTTATTATTTAATATATTTATTGTTATTTGGCTTACCTAGCAGGTTGGGTTAGGTGCCATCACGACTGGTTGGATTTTGGGCCGCGACAGAAGAGCTGGAACTTTAGTGGGTTTTCGCATCTGTGAGGCATTTTCCGCAGATGCGACTTTGGAAATGCAGAAGCGGAATTTCTAGGCAGATTCATTAGATATCATTTTTGGGACTTTGAGTTATTCTATCACATTTTGAGATTGGGAGCTCGGATTTGGACAATTTTGGAGGAAATTTTTATGATTTGGACTGGGTAAGTGTTTTTTACTTGAATTTGGATATTATTCATGATTCCAACTTTCATTTTAGCTTTTGAATGGTGAATTTAAGTGAAGAAAATTAAGATTTTGGCAAAATTTTTCTAAAATAAAAAATGGGGATTTGAACCCGGATTCAGAGTCGGAATTAGATGAAATTAGTATGGTTGGACTCATATTCGAATGGGTGTTCGGAATATGTGATTTGTACCAAGTTACGAGAGGCGAGCTCGGGTTGATGTTTTGTTTGATTTTTGATTTTTGATAAAGATTAGAGCTTTATTAATTAGAATCGATTTTTATAGCCATGTTTGATGATATTGCGTTGTTTTGACTACATTCGAGCCATTCGGAGGTCAAGTTGCGTGGGAAGGGCTTTTTGAAGTATTGATTCACGCGCTTTTAGGTAAGTAACATGTCTAAACTTTGTTTGAGGGTAATATCCTCTATTGGCTACAGTTTTTGGAATATATTGGGGTGAAGCACGTGCTAGGTGACGGGCATATGTACGTGCACTGAGGTTATTCATGGATTGGGTAGACCTTAGGTTATTATATATCTTGTTTGCTATCATTCCTCGTTACATCCGTATTTTCTCTATTTGTATGACTATTTGAGCTACGATTCATGTTAGAAATTATGTCCAAGCTATGTTCTTATTTGTTTGAGATATGATAGGGCTATTTTTGCTATTTTGAGTTGCGCCTTAAACGTTGTCATACTTTCAATAATGATGTAATATTCGCGTTCTCTCTCTCAGTGCATTCTTATCATGAATCTCACTTATTGTTTTTGCCTTATATATGTAACATTATTGAACTGAGTACTACGAGTTGTAGATATTTGAGACTTGAATGGTTGACGACTGAGCTTGGGCCATAGAGTCGATAAGGGGACGACGTGTGCACCAGGCCCCATGATTGAGCAATGTGATATTGATTGTTGGCTTATATCTAATCAATGCTTGAGCAATGACCCGCCCCTCCGGAATCTGGTATTCGCAGTGAGCATAGGCACATGGTCATATGTATGTGCTTGAGTGAGGGACTTATGTTAGGCACCATACAATGCTGAGTGATGATGTTGCATGTGAGAGTTCAAGGGCAATTATGCTAAGCACTATGCATGTGCTGAGATATGTTATACGTGATGAATTAATCATGACATTATTGACCCTAGCATGTTTACTCGTCAAGCAGGTACCTGGTTGTGATTCTCCCTTATATTTGATGGTACTAGATGTCCTTATTAGGTTGATAACATCATGGTTAGAAAACTCTGTAAAAAGACTTCACGCTTTTATAGCTATTCTTGAAAAGTATGCCTATTTTGTTGTTATATGTGCAAACATTGAAATTAATATTGTTTGCGTTACTTCTCTTTACCATTATATTATATATTGTTATATTGGTCATTGGCATTGGATGTTTGGTAATTTTCAAGCTCGTCACTGCTTTAGTCTGAGGTCAGGCTTGTTACTTATTAAGTACCTGGGGTCGGTTGTACTCATACTACACTCTGCATTTTATGTGTAAATCCAGGTATTGTCGAGAGAGGATTGTTAGCTGGAGGCACTTGTACTAGATTATGGGAGATTTTGAAATAGTTGGTGATTTCATTTGCAGGCATTGGAGTCCCTTCTGCTTTGTTTATGTTATCACTGCTCTATCATCCAGACAGTTGTGTATTTGAGGATTAGACTCTGTATTTAAATTCCATAGTACTCATACGCTCGTGAACACTAGATTATGGGATGGTTATAGTTGTGCTATTGATGTTATTTTAATATATTTTATGATTATTCCGCTGTTGAGATTATTAAATTCTATTATTTGAGTTTATTGCTATTGTTTGAATGATGGCTTGCCTAGCAAACAGCGTTAGGTGCCGTCACAGCTCCGGTGGGAGTTTGGATCGGGACAAGTTGGTATCAGAGCACTAGGTTTCCTAGGTTTCATGAGTCATGAGCAAGATTAGTAAAGTCTTGAGGATTAGTACGGAGACGTCTCTACTTATCTTCTATAGGCTATAAGGATTTAGGAAAATTCACTTTCTTTCTTTCTTTCTCTATCGTGAAACTCTATTCCATCACTGAGGATGAATCATTATTCTCTTATTCTCTTATAGATGGTGAGGATACGTACAACATCCACAGGTAACAGGAGCCAGAGCCCTAGACTGCAGCCACTACTAGGAGTAAAGATCGGGCCCGATGTAGAGCCAGAGATAGAGGTAGATCTCAGCCTAGAGAACGTGTGGTTACACCTATTGTTGAGCCTCAGATAGAATAGGAGGAGGAGATACCTGTTCCGACCGAGCTAGTGGGACCAACTCAGGTCCCAGAGGGGTTCATCGTTACCCTAGTGCTTCAGGACGTCCTAGTTCGCCTGATAGGTCTTATGAAGTGTGTGGCCCAGGTTGGTGTTTCATATAGCATCAGCCGTTTCTCAGGCTGGGAGAGGAGCTCAAATTCTCGCTACTTACAATCCAGAACAAATGGCTCACGAGTATTGCCCAGCAGTTTTACCAGTTGGGCCAGTTCAGCTTGTTGGTGCTCCACAGCCTGGAGAGAAACCCGCGATGTTAGCCGAGGGGTTGAAGAAGTTGAACAAGTTCACTAAGTTGTTTCCTCCTCACTTCAGTGGTACACCTTCTGAGGACCCCCAGGATTTCATAGATCATTTCCATGAGATATTGTGTGACTTGGGTATAGTGTAGTCCAACAGAGTTGATCTCGTAGTGTTTCAGGTGCATGGTTCTGCCAAGAGGTGGTGGCAGGTGTATGATCAGGGCAGTCCAATAGGTTCACCTTCTCCCACCTGGCTTAGTTCTCACAATTGTTCTTGGAGAAGTTCATTTCTTTCATTCAAAGAGAGGATATCTGCAGTCAGTTCGAGCGCCTTCAGCAGGGTAGCTTGACCATTACTCAGTATGAGACCAGATTTGTAGATGTATCACGCCATGCAGCTATCTTGATCCCTACTGAGTAGGAAAGGGTGCAGAGGTTTATTGATGTTCTTACGTGTGGTAATAGGCTGCAGATGGCCAAAGAGACTAAGGATGATATTTCTTTTACTCGGATTGTGGAAATCGCTAAGAGGATCAAGCGCATCATAGGTCAGACTAGGGAGACGACCTCTGACAAGAGGCCTCATCATTTTGGAGGATTCAGTAGTGCCTCATCTTGAGGTCGAGGTCGATTTGTGAGGGTCCATTCTAATAGACCTGGTTATCATTTGCCACCACCCAGCTGAGAAGCTTTAGTACAGTCTTCATTTAATGCACTCCCAACCTAGAGCTCTTATTGCACTCTATCAGTTCAGGGTTCGTCCGTATCGGGATCTTCTAGCGGTTATTCTAGTTTACGGGATCTGACTCAGGCCCCGCAGTCATTCTCAGTCTGAGGTTGCTACAAGTGTGGAGAGTTAGGCCATGTTAGGAAGTATTGCCCCTATTTCCATAAAGGTCCAGTACAGCAAAGAGGCCAGGCTATGATTCCTGCATTAGTTGCTAGAGGGGGAGGCCAAGCCCATTGTAATGCTTTCCCTGGTAGGACTAAGGCAGTTGTATCAGATGTTGTTATTACAAGTATTGTTCCGGTCTTTCATAGAGATGCATCAGTTTTATTTGATCCCGGTTTTATTTATTCACATGTGTCATCCTATTTTTCTTCATATTTGGATATGTCTCGTGATTCTTTGGATATTCTTGTTTATGTGTCTATGCCTATTGGAGATTATATTCTGATGGACCATTTCTATCGCTCTTGTTTCGTTACTATTGGGGGCTACGTGACTTGGGTTGATCTTCTGTTGCTTAATATGGTGGATTTTGATGTAACTTTGGACATGGATTGATTATCTCCATATCACGCTATTCTTGCTTGTCACGCTAAGACCATGATGTTGGCTATGCAGAGGCTGCCGAGGTTGGGGTGGAGAGATTCCTTGGGACATGTTTCTAGTAGAGTGGTGTCTTTTCTGGAGGCTCGTCGGATGGTTGAGAAGGGGTTCTTGGCGTATTTAGCCTTTGTGAGGTATGTTAGTGATGATACTCCTACCGTTAAGTCAGTTCCGATAGTGAGGGAGTTCCCATAATCCAGTAGATCTACCAGACATGCCACCCAGTAGGGATATTAATTTTGGTATTGACTTGGTGTCGGGTACGCAGCTCATATCTATTCCACCGCATCGCATGGCTCCAGCTGAGTCGAAGGAATTAAAGGAAAAACTTTAGGAATTGCTTGATAAGGGTTTCATCACGCCTAGTATTTCACCTTGGGGTGCACCGGTAGTATTTGTGAAGAAGAAAGTTGGTTCTATGAGGATATGCATTAACTACAGGTAGTTGAACAAGGTTACTATCACGAACAAGTATCCACTACAGCGTATTGATGATTTATTTGATCAACTTCAGGGTGCTAGGGTATTCTCGAAGATTGATATGAGATCGGAGAACCATCAGTTGAATATTAGGGCTTCAGATATTCCTAAGACGGCCTTCAGGACCTTATATGTCTACTATGAGCTCATAGTGATGTCTTTTGGGCTGACCAATGCCCCAGCAGCTTTCATGCACTTGGTAAATAGTGTATTTCAACACTATCTAGATTCCTTCATCATAGTTTTTATTGATGATATATTGGTGTATTCTCGCAGTCAGGAAGAGCATGAGCATGATTTGAGGAACGTGCTCCAGATTTTGGGGGAGAGGAAGATATATGCTAAATTCTCCAAGTGTGAGTTTTGGTTAGACTAGGTGGAATATTTTTTCCACGTGGTGTCCACTGAGGGGATTAAGGTGGATCCGAAGAAGATTGAGCTTGTTCAAAGTTATCCCAGACCATCTACTACTACAGAGATCTGGATTTTCCTTAGGTTGGCTGGGTATTATTGCCCATTTTTTAAGGGGTTTTCATCTATAGCAGCCCCATTGACTAGATTGGCACACAAGAGCGCCCCATTCAGGTGATCTGATATGTATGAGGAGAGCTTTCAGAATCTCAAGACTGCCTTGACTACAGCTCTAATTTTTGTTTTGCCTTCTGGATCAGGTTCTTATACAGTCTATTGTGATGCTTCACGGGTTGGCATTGGGTGTGTGATAATGCAGGATGCTAGAGTGATTACTTATGCTTCATGTTAGTTGAATCCCCATGAGGAGAACTACCCAGTATACGATTTGGAGTTAGCGGCCATTGTTCATGTGCTCAAGATTAGGAGGCACAACCTTATGTGTGTCTTGTGAGGTGTTCATGGATAACCGAAGTCTCCAGCATCTATTCAAGAAAAAGAACTTAAACTTGAGGCAACGGAGGTGGTTAGAGCTATTAAAGGACTATGATATCACCATTTTTATTATCCGGGGAAGGCCAATATGGTGGCCAACGCTTTGAGTAGGAAGCGGAGAGCATGGGGAGTCTTGCTTTCCTATCTGGGGAGAGACCGTTAGATTTGGATGTTCAGGCTTTGGCCAACAAGTTCATGAGGTTGAATATTTCGGATCCTAGCAGGGTTCTTGCTTGTGTTGTATCACAGTCATCCTTGTTTAAGTGCATCAAGGCGCATCAGTGTGATGATCCCCACTTGCTTATCATTAAGGACAGGGTGCAACACACTAATGCTAAGGAGGTGACTATTGGTGATGATGGGGTATTGAGGCTTCAAAATCATATTTGTGTGCCTAATATGGATGGATTGCGGGAGCTGATTCTTGATGAGGCACATTATTCGCGCTGCTCCATTCATCCGGGCGCCAAGAAGCAGCATTACTAGTGGATAAGGATGAATAAAGATATTGTTGAGTACGTGGCACAGTGTTTGAACTGTCAGCAAGTTAAGTATGAGCATCAGAGACGTAGTGGTTTGTTTCAGAGGCTAGATATATCCATTGATGTGGGAGTGTATCACTATGGATTTTATGGTTGGGCTACCACGGACCTTGTGGAGATTTTATGTTGTGTGGGTCATTATCGACAGAATGACCAAGTCTGGACACTTCATTCCAGTCATGACTACCTACACTTCTAAGCACCTAGCTCGAATTTATCTTAGAGAGATTGTTCGCCTTCATGGTGTGCCTGTGTTTATTATCTCGGATCAAGACACTTTGTTTACGTTGAATTTTTGGAGAGCAGTGCGACATGAGTTGGGCATACAGGTCGAGCTGAGTACGACATTTCATCCACATACGGACGGACAGTTCGAGCGTACTATTCAGATCCTGAAGGACATGTTATGATCATGTGTCATTGATTTTGAGGGTCGGTGGGATTTAGATGGCTCCATATGAGGCTTTATATAGGAGGCGATGTCATTCTCCAGCTGGTTGGTTTGAACCTGGGGAGGCTAGGCTATTGGGCATTGATCTGGTTCGTGATGCTTTGGAGAAGGTGAAATTGATTCAGGCCCGGCAACATACAGAGCAGTAAAAGAGTTATGTTGACAGGAAGGCCCCCGATGTGGCATTCATGGTGGGTGAAAGGGTTCTACTCAGAGTTTTGCCCATCAATGGTGTGATGAGGTTCGGGAAGAAGGGCAAGTTGAGCCTCAATATATTGGTCCTTTTGAGATTCTAGAGTGAGTTGGTGAGGTGGCCTACAAACTTTCTTTCCCACCCAACTTATCGGGGTTCATCCAGTGTTCCATGTTTCCATGCTTGAGAAGTATCATAAGGATTTGTTACATGTTTTAGATTAGAGCTTGGTGCAGTTGGACAAGGATTTGACTTATATTGAGGATCTGGGCCTTTTTAGATAGGTCGGTTCGAAAGCAAAGGTCTAAGAACATTGCATAGGTGAAGGTCTAGTGGAGAGGTCAATCGGTCGAGGAGGCGACTTGGGAGACCGAGCATGATATGCGGAGCCGATATAGGTGTATGTTCAAATTTGGATTCGAAGGTTTCTAGGTGGATTTGGCTCTAACTGGTGAAAGTTGGAAACTTGAAGGTTTAGAAGTTCATAGGTTTGACATATGGTTGACTTTGTGGTTATTGATGTCTGTTTGGGATTCCGAGCCTTGGAATAGGTTCGTATTGTAATTTGTGACTTTTGTGTAAAATTTGGTGTCATTCTAAGTTGCTTAGGCATGTATGGCATTAGTTTGGAATTCGAAAGTTTGGATTAGTTCATTACATTTGAATTAAGGTGTGGTTCATGATTTTGATGTTATTTTGTGTGATTTGAGCCCTCGAGTAGGTCAGTATTATGTTTTAAGGACATATTGGTATGCTCGGGGGGTCTTGAGGGGCTCGGGTGGATTTCGGATCACCCAAAGTGAGTTTGGTCATTTTCGCGGTGTAGCAGGTCTGGTGCAATCACACCTGCGATGGTGAGGTGCGCAGGTGCAAAGTCGCACCTACAAGAAGAGGATGCACAGATGCAGAGAGGAGTTAGGCAGAAGGTGTCCGCAAATGCGGAGTTAGTTTCACAGAAACAATAGCGCATGTGCGCTTGAGGATTTGCAAAAGCGACACCTAGAAGCAAAGGGCTAGAACTTTAGTGGGTTTCCAGATCTGTGAGGCATATTCTGCAGATGCGACTTTGGGAATGCAGAAGCGGAAATCACTTGGCAGATTCATTAAAATATCATTTTTCGGACTTTGAGTTATTTTATCACATTTTGATATTGGGAGCTCGGATTTGGAAAATTTTAGAAAGGATTTTCATGATTTGGACTGGGGTAAGTAATTTTTACTTGGATTTGGTTATTATTCATGATTCCAACCTTGATTTTAGCTTTTTAATGGTGAATCTAGGTAAAGAAAATTGGGAATTTTGGTAAACCTTTTCTAAAAAAAAATATAGGGATATGAACCCTGATTCAGAGTTCGGAATTAGATGAAATTAGTATGGTTAGACTCGTATTCGAATTGGGTGTTCGGAATTTGTGATTTTTATTGGGTTACGAGAGGCGATCCTGGGTTGACCTTTTAGTTGACTTTTATTTTTAATAAATATCAGAGATTTATTAATTAGAATCAATTTCTATAGTTGTGATTGATGTTATCACGTTGATTTGACTAGATTCAAGCCATTCGAAGGTTGAGTTGCGTGGGAAGGGCTTCACATGTCTAAACTTAGTGTACAGGTAATTTACTCTATCAGCTATAGTTTTTGGAATATGTTGGGGGTGACGCACGTGCTAGGTGACGCACGTATGTGCGTGCACAGAGGTTATTCATGGATTGGGCGGACCATAGGTTATTATATGTCTTGTTTGCTATCATGCCTCATTATATCCGTAGTTTCTCTACTTGTATGACTATTTGAGCTACGCTTCATGTTAGAAATCATGTCCATACTATGTGCTTATTTGTTTAAGACATGATATGGCTATTTTTTCTATTTTGAGTTGCTTGCCTTAAATGTAGTCATATTCTCGGTAGCGATGCTATATCCGCAAATGATATCTCTGTCTCAGTGCATTCTTATCATGATTCTCACATGTTAATGCCTTATATGTGTAA
The DNA here is from genome assembly GCA_002018475.1 of Nicotiana obtusifolia. Lineage (NCBI taxonomy): Eukaryota > Viridiplantae > Streptophyta > Magnoliopsida > Solanales > Solanaceae > Nicotiana > Nicotiana obtusifolia. The sequence continues at coordinate 171,595 of MCJB01049319.1, forward strand.
CACTGTTGGATGAATACTGTGAGATGTGGATAATTGGGACTTGAGTTGTTGAAGGCAGAGCTTGGGCCATAGAGCCGATTTGGTATTAACTTTGAGCTGACTGGTACGCCAGGCCCCACCTTGGGCTAAGTAGTATGGATTAGGAGCGACGTGTGCACAGACCCCATGATTGGGCTATCTGATACTGATTGTTGTTGACTTATATCCGATCAGTGATTGGGCAGGGACCTTCCCCTCCAGACTTTGGTATTCATAGTGTGCGTAGGCACAAGGTCATATGTATCTGCTTGAGTGAGGGGCTTATGCCAAGCACCCGTACAATGTTGAGTGATGATGTTGTGTGTAAGGGTTCAGCGGCAATTGTGCCACAGGCTCTATGCATGTGCTGAGATGTGTTATACTTGATGAATTAATCATAGCATTGTTGATCCTGGCATGTTTACTCATCTCGCAGGTACCAAGTTGTGATTCTCCATTATGTTTGATGGTACTAGATGTCCTTATTTGGTATTTTGGACCAGAAATCATTGTTAGCTTGATAACATCATGGTTAGAAAACTCTATGAAAGATTTCATGCCTTTACAGCTATTCTTGTAAAGCATGCCTATTTTCCTCTTATTTTTGTAAAGGTTGAAACTATTATTATTTGAGTTACTTTTTTTTACCAATATTATTCTAGATTGTTATTTTGGTTATTGGCACTGGATCTTGGGCAATTGCCAAGCTCGTCACTGCTCTCAGTCCGAGGTTAAGCTTGTTACTTATTGAGTACATGGGATCATTGTACTCATACTACACTCTGCACTTTTATGTGCAGACCCAGGTACCACCGGGAGAGCTGATTGATAGCTAGAGGCACTTGTATTATTGTAGATTTCGAGGTAGCTGTTGATTTCGTTTGCTGGCCTTGGAGTCCCCTTCTGCTTTGTTTGTGTTATCATTATTCTATCATCCTGATAGTTGTGTATTTGAGGATTAGACTCTGTATTTAAATTCTATAGTGCTCATATGCTCATTGACACCAGATCATGGGATGGTTGTAGTTGCGTTATTTCTACTATTTCTAGATATTTTATGATTATTCCGTTGTTGAGATTATTAAAGTCTGTTGTTTGAGTTTATTGCTATTGTTGAATGATGGCTTGCCTAGCAAGCGGTGTTAGGCACTGTCACGGCTCCGGTAGGAGTTTGGGTCACATAATATAAAGAAAGAAAATATTTTTTTGATATACACATTATTTGAAGTGTGATATACTGTGATATACAAACAAGATAATTATTTTATTGTGATATACATTGATATTGAGATACTAATAAATTTAGATAACTACATTTCTAATTTATATTTCAGATATATACAGAAGAAAAATAAAATCGTAATACATTTTGATATGCATATTATTGTTGTGATACACATTTATTAAATACCTGGTGCCAATATCTATAACTAAGATTTTTTGTTACTAATTATATGTGTACGTTATTACACCGTGCAAAAAAATCCCCTACAAGAAATACTTTTCCAGGTGATAACAGTCGCAAACAAGAACGCGGTACTTATTTTGTTCTGAAATTTTAAACTAAAAATTTTAACTTCAAGACAATTTAGGATATTTTTGTCCCAAAAATGAAAAACTAAAATTTAGGGCGCACTGAATAATTCCTAAATAACAGCCCTTTAAAGTGGCTACCTAATATCATTTCTACATAAAAGTCGCAAGCGATAACGTCGTATAATTTTTAAAAATGTACTGGGCCGCAAAGAATTTTAGCCCAAAATCAGCACGTAATTGGGCCCAAAAACCGAATATGCCTACATTCGAATTTCAAAGAGCTTTTGACAAATTAGCCGCTCGGCAAAAACTATAAACAGCCGACTAGCCCACAATTGCATATTACAACTTGTAGCAAAAAATAAATAAATTATGTTAACCACTATGCCGTCCCGGGCCTCAACTTTCTTATACAAAATTATAATTTACTATTAGAATAATTTCAGAGATTGACATCCCTTATACTAGTTTTTAATATTACGTTTACTCTATTTATGTTAATTTTTTGTGTAATAATTCTTTTAACTTATTTAGTAATGTAGATAAATGGGAGTATAAGAGAAATGTGCCCTTTTCTATTTTAAACTCTTGCAAATGATAAATTCTATCAAACTAATGTATTTAATAAATTCTTTAAGGATAACAATCACAGTAACGGTGCAATCTATCAATACTCAATATCTGTCACTCACCTACGAGCACCCCGCCACCAAGAAAAGAGGAGAAAACAAAACCCAACAAATAAAAACATAAATTTATGGAACATAAAGATTTGAACTCTTGAATCTTTTTCTAGATAAGGGAGACAATTTATACGTGTAATTATACAAAATAGACTGTCACTATACAATTTATATACAATAGACTATCACTATCCAAAATATATACAAAATAAACTGTCACAATACAAAAATTATATAAAATAGACTGTCACTATACAATTTATATACAATAGACTGTCATTATACATGATATATACAAAATAGACTGTCACTATACAAAAAGTATACTAAATAGACTGTCATTATACATAAAATATACAAAATAAACTGTCACTATACAAAAAATATACAAAATAGACATTTCGAGCTATTAGATATAATATATTTGGGCTGGAGAAACATTTCGTAAATGAAAAAAAACATGGACTATAAAAATTTTGAGGGCCAAAGAGGGTCATTTTCTCAATTTCAAATGCTCACGACCTGCATATCAACTGAGCCATAAAATGAAGAATCGTTACATCACCAAGAGAACTTCTAATAGTCTAGCAATCAAACTTCAAGTTTGCATCATAAACCACAATATTTCACTATTTGAGACTTATTATGCATTAATATAGTACATTTCATCACCAAAAAAAACAAAACAAAAAAAAAACAAAAAAAAAACTACAATCTCTTATCTGCATCCATGAACTTCAAATGACTCCCGATCCTTAAATCGAGACCAAACCATCCTAAACTTTTAAGCCAAGATTTAAGTTCATTCATGTAGTTTATAACACAAAGCAACCTTAAATGTTTTAAAAACTAATTCTAATACTGTTAGTCCAAAGCTAATTAATAGCCCGTTAATTTGTTTTCGGATGACTCTTTCACTCAACCTCGGATCTTGGATTTTCAAAAAAAATTCTGCTTTGGTTTGTGGTCGCTGCTGCTCATCTTGTCGCTCCCTCTCCATTTGCTAAATCGAAGCACAACTCATTTGAGAAGAGAAAGACAGATGAAGTCGCAGGATCGTTTGGTCTGTGAACAAATGATATTGGGATTATAATGTGGAATTAAATAACAATGGGGTTTAGACAATGACAAAAATTATTTAGTGGATATATATTTTCTAGTTAATATTTGATTTCTTGGACTAAAAATGAAATACAACATGTAAATAGATTTTATAGTAGATAAACTTGGATGAACTTTTATTTTCAGTTTTAGCCTTCGCTTGCTTGAAGAACTTTGGAATAATAGTTTGGAGAAAGGTATTTTGTCATTTTGGGAGTTTATCCGAAATTACCTACATTGAGCGTGGTATAAAAATAATACTACATAAATTTTTGTGTAAATAATTTTGGAATTATTTATATGGAATAAAAAATTCAACCAAATACAAAATTATAAATTATTTTCACATTTTATCCCGAGATTGTTATCTTTTTTAGTGTAAACAAATGACTCCCGATGCTATTATCTTGTACTACCATTTTCCTTTCATACTTCCCTATGCTATTCTTTTTAACCGAGATTATGAAGAGCGTACGTTGCAGACCTTTTTAATTTGTTTAAGCAGATGTTTCATTATAAGGTGGTGCAGCGTTCTATTGAATTAACTATTAAATTATTGGTATTTCTTATCATAATTGTGTAAGGCAAAATCGGGTTCTCCATAAAAGGATCAATCGAGGTTGAACCTCGGGACCGGTTACCAGACCGGCAATCGGAACCATATGATCGGTGATCGGACTGATATCCTATATCGAGGTCGAATCATTTGACCGATGTTCGGACCGATGTGTGATGTCGACACCAAAAACCGGATGATCGATGCTCGAACCATTGACCGAGCATCGAAGTCGGGACAGAGTCAAGGCCAGATTCGATATGGCGATCGATAGGCCATCCCGAGTTTGACCCCATCGATATGCCCGTTGCGTTCGCTGCCAACCGGTGATCAAAGGTCAGCGACACTGCTCAGAGCTGTTCATGGCACGTGGGGTCCTCACCTAACCTGTAGTACATCCACCAAATCTGCAGAACCCTCACCAAACGTGTATGAGTTCTACCAACTATACAAGGACACTGAAATGATTGAAAGAGACACCACGTGGGCAACCAAGGGGGAGGGGGGGTAGATTTTTCCTATATATATGTAT
>MCJB01049320.1:7864-26570 GCA_002018475.1 Nicotiana obtusifolia
CCCCCCCCCCCCCACCTGGTGTCTGGTTCACGCATTAGAGCCTCACTAATCTGGATTCACATTGAGGAAAGTGCATGGATAGCCATTGTTTTGGCTGCTATTTAAGTTTCAACCAGAGTTTCTAAATTATTTAGAGCTTAGTCAGTTACATAAAGGGCAGTTCTGCGTACACTCTGCCCTCCCTAGATCCCACTTGTAGGACTACACTGGGTATTGTTGTTGTCGTTGTTGTTGTTAGCGCGTCACATAAAAAGGCAGCTCGCTTCTTTTCTTTCTCACCTCTTCTATTGCTTCTCTTTTTCTCTGTCTTCTTCTTCTTCAACATCCCTTAATTCTTTTCCCACTATACATAACACTTACTACCAACGAACTTATTTACGATCACTATTTATTCAACAATTGACTCGACTCCATCAATATACACACTTCAACAATGAAAGTTGTTGCTCTCTCTCATCGCAAAGACATAAAACTCATTCGAACTCCTCCTCTTCCAATCACAACGAATGGTTGGAAATGTTTGATTTAATTATTCGGTAGAATAAACATAAATAAGTTTAGAATTTGATCTACACAGTACGAACTGATATAGTGTCCTAAAGTTTTAATCTGAAAAGTTGAACTTCAGGACATAGTGTTGCTAAAGTTTAAACTTGAAAAACTGAACTTAAGGACATAATGTCCTGAAGCTTTGAACTAAAAAATTGAACTTTAAAACACAATGTCTTGAAATTTTGTACTAAAAAACTGAACTTCATGACATTCGTATAATGAAATTTTAAACTGAAAAACTGAAGCAACATCTGCCTACTTTCTTAAATTGTGGCTGAACACTGAATAATTTACAGGTGTTGGATAAAACTTAAACACCAGTCCTATAAGTGGCTACCATGTGACATTTATACATTCACATCGGATAAGAATCATTAAAGGAGAAAATGCTTCCTACCAGAATTGTGAAACCTCTTAAAGGTTAATCTTGAAATGTTTGAGTACTCTGATTGCAGTCACCAACTCATAAATTCTGTGTTTTAATTTTTTCTTCTTTAGGGGTTTAAAAGTTTTTCCTTCTCGTCAATGCGTCCACCTCCAAGGAAAATAGAAATAGATTAAGAGCTGATCCCTAGTGCAATCTCATTACAACGGGAAAGTGTTCCGAGTCTTCTCTCGCTGTCCTAACCCGAGTCTTAGCTTCATCATACATGCCCTTAATCACCCTAATGTAGGCTATTGGGACCCCTTTAGCCTCGAAGCATCGCAGAGCACCTCTCTCGGGACTTTGTCATATGCTTTCTCTAGGTCAATGAACACTATGTGCAAATCCTTCTTCATCTCCCTATATCGCTCCACCAATCTCCTCACAAGGTGAATGATTTCCATAGTCGAACGCCCCGGCATGAAATCGAACTGATTTTCAGAAATAGACACATTGGTCCTCACCCCCACTTCAGCCACCCTCTCCCAAATTTTCATCGTATGGCTAAGTAGCTTAATCCCCTTATAATTATTACAAATTTGGATACTGCCCTTATTTTTATACAGCGGAATCATTGTACTCCACCTCCATTCATCGGGCATCTTCTTCGTCCTAAAAATGACGTTGAATAGCCTAGTGAACCTCTCCAAATTTGCCCTACCCGCATTCCTCCAAAATTTCACTGGGATTTCATCTGGCTCGGTAGCTCTTCCCTTGTGCCTCTTACGCATAGCCCCCTTGAACTCCTCTACTCTTATGCGCCTACAATACCCGAAATCCCTGCGCATCTCGGAGTGCTCCAAGTTGTGTCAGCACAATGTGCCTATCACCCTCTTCGTTCAGGAGTTTCTGGGAATATGTCTGCCATCTTCGTCTAATCTGGGCCTCTTCTATCAAAACTCTATTGTCCTCATCTTTTATACACTTAACTTGATCTATATCACGGGCCTTCCTCTATGTCACCTTGGCTAGCCTGTATAGCTTTTTGTCCCTGCCTTTGGCCCCAAGCTCTTCATACAAACGCCTAAACGTCGCAGTCTTAGCCGCAGAAACCGCTAACTTCGCCTCCTTCTTAGCCCTCCTATACCCCTCCATGTTCACCCTCTTCACCTCCTCGTCCATGTTCTCTATAAGCTTCAAGTACACCGCTTTCTTGGCTTCCACTTTCTCTTGTACCTCCTCACTCCACCATCAGTCACCTTTGTGGCCGCCAAAGAAACCCTTCGAGACCCCTAACACTTCTCTCGCAGCTACTCTACTACATTCCGTTGTCATGGTCCACATACAGCTCGCGTCCCTACTGCTCCTCCAGGCTCCCATAGCCAACAACTTCCCCCCCTCGTAACTCCTGCGCTTTGTCATTATTCAAAGCACCTTACCTGATCCTGGGTTGACCATACACAATCCTCTTCTTCTTCTTCCTCACGATCTCTAAGTCTATCACCAATAACCTATGCTGAATTGTGAGATTCTCGCTTGGTATAACCTTGCAATCCATGCACAGACTCCTATCACACTTTCAGAGGAGTAGATAATCAATTTGAGTCTTGGCCAACGAACTCTGGAATGTGACCAAGTGCTCCTCCCTCTTCGGAAAACACGAGTTAGCAATCACCAAATCAAAGGCTTTAGCACAGTCCAACAACGAAGTACCTCCTCCATTCCTAACTCCAAAGCCAAAGCTGACATGCCCACCGTCATAACCCCCAGAGGTCGTCCCAATGTGACCATTGAAGTCACCTCCTACTTTTAACTATAGATATAAGAAGCAACCTGAACGGGAGCCTTGCGTAACTGGTAATTAAAGTTGCTACCATGTGACTAGGAGGTTACGAGTTTAAGACGCGAAAATAGCCTCTTGCAGAAATGTAAGGTAAGAGTGTATAATAGACCCTTGTGGTCCGACTCTTCCGGACCACAAGGGTCTCAGGAGCTTAATATACCGGGTTACCTTTATATAAGAAGCAAACTATGAGAACGAAAGGACAATAATATGAATCTCATAGAGTTCTGAGAATTGGTACTTAAGTTGAATTACCAAATAAAAAAAATTTAACCTTGTTGAAGGAACCTTGGAATAATAGTAAAATTGTATATGTATAATGAAATCAGCTACTAATTATTTACATGAACGAACGATGTATATTCATTTTTTAATTGGGGTGCAAATGCAGTCTTTGGTAGAGTTTCCATCCGTGTGGAGCCTTTTTGCATGTTTTCATCATGTTAGCGAATGCCAAGTCCTTTAAAATGGTTGTTCTTTTATAATATTCTAGCCAGCTTCTATTTTAAGGCCAAATTCAAATCTTTGAATTAAAGCCAACATATAACGCCATCACGTTGGATTTGGTGGGATTTGTCGTCGTCACGATCACTTCTAATTAAGAATTTCACTCCAAAAAAGGAATAATTGAAGTCCAATTAATTATCCAACAACAAAGCGACCTTTTATAGCACGTAGTTCTAGTTACATCCACTTAGACATGAGAAAATTAGAATATTAAGTAGTTTGAATTTATGTTCGTGTTTGATTGGATTCTAGTTTCTAGATATTGGTTAATGCAACTAAAATACGCATAATGGTTAAATTGCAAGGATGATATACTTTATATTATCTTTTTTTTTTGGTTTTAATCCGGTGTCCGATATATCTATTGGGGTTCGAGTAAATTCGAATTTGCACCGGAAAGTCCAACATTAGGAGGTAAAACACTCCTTAACAAAGACGATTTCATACCTTAGGCTCGAATCCGAAACCTCTGATTAAGAATGAATGAGTACTTAACACACTACTACTAACCTTTTGTTAGTATATAATTCAAATTATCACTCTATACTTCTAGCAACGTAGATAACAGATCAATTTTTCCTGAATATTTGGCACTTGGTGCTGCTTCCTTTCACTATGTATATTTGCATCTATATTCTATATGTAAAGAGGTGTTGAATACGTACTATACTTGAATGAAAATAGAAAAGGTTCTTCCTCTTGGGCATAAAAACCTACTATGCCTAAGTTGAATCTTATACTTAAGTGAGTGTTAGAAAATTAATCTCTTGTATACCTTTAAATAACTTTGGGTAACTTATCACTATGCTAAGAGGTAAACTCATAGTAGAATATAACTTATATACACTGATAATATTAAATTTTTAATGTATTTTAATCTATTATAGTAAGTAACCGTCTTACTTTTTTAGGTTACTAATTCTAGCTTTATAGCCGATCGATTACCTGTTGTTGTTTTTTAGGTGATCTAATAGTGTAAATTTTTTCAAATTTAAATTAGAAACATAAGACAATTAGTATAAAATATCTTTCGTGTTACGGCGGCCACCAATTGGTGGAAATATGTATGAATAAATTAAAGTACATTATTGGATAAGTCCATAAAATGATATATACACCAAACTCGTTAGAGAAGAAAACGTAGAGAAGATAGTCGTGGCAACCACTTTATAGTCTTTTTACTTATTCTTCTTTCTACTAACTTGCATAGTTCTTTTCTTCAAATTTTTGATCACTTATATACTCCTCATCCCTTTATGTACTTGTCAAAGAGCACTTTATCTGCTAATACAGAAAGTAGTTCTTTGCTCGTTAATTAAAGTCAAATTAGAGTTAAATGGATTCAAGTTCAGAAATACGTTACCAAGAAGAGAAGAGAGCCATTTCATTCTTAGACTATGTTGCCAATATGTTGAAAGAATCATTTCAATGCCTTGCCATTATCCTCCTCAGCCTTCTCCTCCCTCTCTCTTTTATTGTCCTCGCCAGGCTCTCAGTCGCTCGCTATCTCCTGACCACCTCAGCTGAGTACTACACGCAACCTGATTCTCTTCTCGTCAAAATCTTCCTCTACGCGAATCCCAATATTCTGCGCGTACTAGTTCCACTTGTAGCCGTTTCAGCTCTCATCCACGGGTTAACAGGTCGAACCATATTGTTCATTAAACAATCCGCGGATCACATGACTTCTAAACCTTGTCTGTATACCGCGTGGTTTTTACTTTTCATGCTTCAAATATGTGTGTGCATTGGCGTAGAAGGTAGCATAGCTATTGGAATAGGTGGTAGTTCAAGTTTTAGTCATCACGAAAGATTATGCTTATTGAGTAGAGTTATATTCTTTTTCGGGTTGCATGAAACGACGTCGTTTTGGTCCAAGAAAGTGGTGAAGCCAGTAGTGGATGACACGGTTTTCGGGGTCGAAACAGTGGATGATAGGGTGGTGGAGAAGGTGGCAATGGCAATGAGTTTTGGTGTGTTGTGGTGGTTGAAATTGAGGGATGAAGTTGAGTCTTTAGTTGTTGTGGCTGAGGTGAAAAGGGAGTTGATAGGTAGTGTTGATTTGGTTGATTTTGTTGGTTGGTGGTTGTATTATATGACTGTGGCAATTGGTATGGTTAAGATTGTGAAGGGTCTTATTTGGGTTTGTTTTGTTTTGTTTTGTGGGAATGTGGTTAACTCTTCGGACAATGCCGGCTATTCTACAAGAAATGATGAAAAGGTCTGAGAATTGATTTGATCTTTTCTTTTAATATTTTTTTGTCTATACAGTTGTAATCTTGATTGTTAAAGAGGGAGTAGATTATTGTTTTTGTTTGGTCAATGAGGGGACATGTATGTATTTTTTAGTAAAACAAATGCAAATACAAGAATTTCTTATTGAAAGTCATAGTTTGAGAATATTGTAACGCCGTCGACTTGTTGGGAAGGAAGAAGATAATTTTAATCTTTCGTTTCAGATTGAAATAAATGGCTCACAAGAAAATTTGATAAAAATAGTAATTAAATATGTACTAGAGAAATAAATGGCTCACAAGAAAATTTAATTAAAATAGTAGAAAGGAAAACAATAAAAAATTTGAATATGTACTTTTTTTTTCTATCTAGTTCAAGAAGAGGTGCTTGATTGACTGATTCTACATTTCCATATAACTCATTCAATTTAATTATAGTTATTCAAGCCCTTCTAATTTGATAGAACCTTCAGTGAAATGAAAGGATGAAACAGAACAAATCTCTGCTCCTAAACTTATAAGCCATTAAAAAACGACAGCTATACACAAAAGATCCAACGAGGCGACGACATTAATTAAGCTTTCAAAAAGAGCAGCCCGGTGTAATCATCCCGCATTCTTGCAAGGTTCGAAAAAGGGTCGACTTCAAAGCTCCCCTTCATTAATTAAACTTTCAGTAATGTAAAAATCTGAAGAAGGGTTATTATATTAAAAAGCATAAATTGGATGATGGAAAGTTACTCTTCTTTTCGAAATTGTTTAGTTTGCAATCAAGATAGTACTCAAATGTTATAATTCAAGAGTGAATTATCAAAAGAAACCATGATTAGTTTCAAATGCAAAACTTAAAGACTACTGACCTCTTCAATTTTCAGGATGCCCAACAATCAGAAATGCTTTTTTATGTTGTGTTTTTCTTTTCTATTTCCTTAAGACAAGTAAGCCAGACAAAGTCCTAGGATTATCAGGTTTTTGTCCTGTGCCAAGTCATAACTAAAATGACATAATAATTTACCTCCTTTTTTCCCATTGCTTTGACCAAAAAGACATCAATTCCGAAGCTCAATTGCTGTACACGCTGTATCAGTTCTGTTCCTACTGAGACAGACATTTGGCCTGCAGACTTTCCTTTTTGTTTCCGTTATGCCATTTCCTTCTAACCATGGCATTTCAACAATATCTCATTGTCTCAATCGTCTTGTCCAAATGCATAAAAATCCTTAATCAATCAAACTCGTTAAGGCCAATATTGAGCTACCTCAGTCAAGGTTGCTTTTAGAGATACAAACAATATGAGAGACTATCTTCATTTGGCCTTCCCTGCTTGTCCTAAGCATGAAAACATCATTCTGGCATTGATCTTCTAAACTTCACTTTCAAACCTGGGTAAATTCCTTGCTATATATCTTCCAGCAGTAAAATACAGGTTGCTGAAAGTCTAACATCACCAAGACTATAAGTCTGATCAAGACTACTTCTTCAGGTTAGCGGTTAGCAATACAATAGGGGAAAGATCATACAGTTCTAGGATCATGGATCAAGCCTCAATCCCCGCCATTGATTTCAGTGTTTTCCAAAGTGGTCACAATCATCTTCAGGAGTGTGGGAGAGATGAATTAGTCAACAACGGCGAAGTAGATCCTTGGTTTGAATTGGATAGTGAGGATTTTGACTCTCTTTACTCTGTGTTTGACCTGAAATATCAAGAGAATACATCAGACAAACGTGTTCAACTATCGGAAGATCAGCAACAGAACATCTCAGGTTATTGCACTCAAAGTGATGACTCTTCTTCCAACACAGACTTTCCCCTGCAGCCTGTCCAAATTCAGTCCACCTTTGAAGCATCTAATAGGATTCAGACTCAAGTGCCAAGGCTTGGCAATTTCCATGGAGAGAAAACAAATCCCATTTTTTCAGCATCGTTGGAGCTGTTGAACAATTGTGGGAGATTGTTCAAGAAATCAAGTGAGGAAAATTTGAGCAATGTACACCTCAACGAGGCTCATGTAGGTAACATCCCTAAGTTGTCAACAGAAGAAATCTTGCGAGTTGCTGGAGAAAGATATATCCAGTACTCCACCCAAAGAGTAGATGGTCTTTCTATGTTTATACATCCTTATGCTTCAGCACTTTCGGGCCTTTCCATAGATCAAACGAGGGACATGGAACTCGTTCACCTCCTTCTAGCTGCTGCAGAAGAAGTGGATCAGCAGCAATTTCATCTGGCTAGCCAATCCATTGCACGTTGCCTGCAGAAGGCATCCGTTACAGGTAATGTTGAGCTGTGTGTGATCATTTCGTCTAAAAGCTTAAGTTATTAGAGAAGGTACACTTTTATTTACTTAATTATGTCTTCGACACGCCTCCTCACGTGCGGGTCTGCTTCTTTTTCATGGGCCAAGTATGTGAGAATTTTTTTTACAATGGGTGGCCGCGAGACTTGAACCCAAAACTTGCTCTGAACCATGTTGAACTGAGAAAGTACACTTTTATTTACTCAATTATATATTCAACAGGTAATCCAATCCAGAGACTTTGTTTCTATTTTAGTGAAGCTTTACAAGAAAGGATTGATCGAGAAACAGGAAGGTCCCCAAATTTTGAACGAAAACTAAGGTTTTTAAGCACTCTGGCATTAGGTACCACACCAGAAGCCTTAACCTGCCACACAGAAATTCCATTCAGCCAAGTAATGCAGTTCGCAGGAGTTCAAGCAATAATTGAAAATGTTAAAGGTGCAACCAAGATCCATTTGGTTGATTTTAATATCAGAACTGGAATTCAGTGTACAGGCTTGATGCAAGCTCTTGCAGAACAATGTGACCGTCCAATTGAGCTTCTGAAAATAACTGCCATTGGACACCAAGAAAAAGAGAAAATCGAAGAAACAGGCAAGAGATTACAAAATTTTGCCAATTCCTTGAATCTGCCCTTTTCATTCGATATAGTCTTTATGTCTGACATGAAAGATCTTAGGGCAGAATCAGTAAACGTTAAAGCAGATGAAACTGTGGCTGTCTATTGTAACACTGTACTAAGGACAATGATCTGCAGGCCGGAGTATATGGATAACACGATCCGAGTAATCAGAGGACTCAGACCATCTGTAGTTGTTGTCTGTGAGGTGGAAGCAAACCATAACTCACCTTCATTTTTGAACCGTTTTGTGGAGGCACTTTTCTTTTATGGTGTGCTTTTTGATTGCTTTGAGGACTGCATGGATAGAGACAATTTGGTTAGAAAGAGGATTGAGGTATTTCATATTGGTGAAGGTATCCGGAATATGGTTGCAGCTGAGGGTGCAGAAAGGTTCACACGGAATATGAAGCTTGATGTATGGAGAGCATACTTTGCAAGGTTTGGAATGGTTGAAATGGAACTCAGTGAGTCATCTTGGTATCAAGCAAATCTGATTCTCAAGCAGTTTCCCCAAGGCAGTTCCTGCAATGTTCAAAATGATGGGAAGGCCCTCCTCGTAGGATGGAAAGGAACAGCCATTGAATCTGTTTCTATTTGGAAGTTCTTGTAAAGACCAGTAAAAAGGGTAGCTTAGAGTCATTATAGCTAGGCAGAAAATGCAAGCAGCACATATCGAGGATAAAATGAGAAATTGCCGCTTGAGATGGTTAGGTTATGTCCTGTGTCGACCTCGTGCATTAGTCAGTAGGTGTTTAATAGTGACAAGTAAAAGTGATAAAACAGGACGAGGTAGACCTAAAATACATGGAAGGAAATTGTCCCTAAAGACTTACAATCTCTTGGAATCCATGTAGACCTAGCGAAAAATAGGGCACAATGGAAGAAAAAGATCAACATAGATAACACCAATTAATTGGGAATATGTTTTGATCAATTAGTACGTTTTGTTTAGGTCCTATGTTTTCAAAAATTCTTTTAGTCCTGCTGAAGATTTATATGAGAAAAAAATAGAGAACTTTTTTTATTTTTTGTTTATTTCGTATAATATTGATATGAGATGAGCTTAAATGGAGTGATATGGTCAGTGATGATTTACATAGTTGACCCCAACTTGCTTGCGATTGAGATGTAGTTGTTGTTGTTATGTTACTTTAGCTGGCATCATCTCGGGCATCTCCATGACTCTTCAAACAGCTATCGATTTGCCATGCAACCCAAATCTACCATAGGCAGAATTCTTTTTTTGTTTCTCAACTTCTTTTTGATCAAAGTGAAAGAATCAGTGAGTGAACATCATAACCGTCACAAGAAAACAAAGAGTCCACGATAGATGCCATTCAGCCTTGCAATATTTGGTTTACAGACAGTTTCTAGGGCGAGCTTCTTAATTTCATGAGCAGGTTCTTGTCTACATTTACTGTAAAATGCTGGTATTCTGATAATTCCTTCATGTTCTCTAACAGTAATTTGAGAAACCCCTCAAGTATACTCAGTAATAACATACTCATTTCTTGCTTAACTAATGACTACCTGATAAAAATAAAGCACGTCCACTAGTAAGTGATGAATTTCTTATTCTCGAATGCCAATTCTTATTGACATCCATAGTCCTACCAGTCCTTTCAACAAAATCCAGCTATATTTCATCACCTCATTAACAGAGGCTAACATCCAACAGGTGATCACTTCAGTAGATCATATTATATTTGGTAGTTTGTGCATAGATTGCCAAATTGTTGATCTGTTTATGTCGCTAACAAGCATCGAAGCTGTAAGCTCAATGCTTAAAGTTTTGTACTCAAATTTTTACGTTCAACAGCTAGCCTGCAGACCTTTCTAATTATAAAAGATTGGACTGCATTCAGGCCTGAGCCTTATAGTAAATAGGACAAGCATTAATCAGATTAGGAGGCAAGTTATGATTAGCTGAAGCTCTGAGATTAGGTTAAGCAAAGGGCAAAAGGAGGCACGAAATAAATGAGAATAAACGAAGAAATGCTTAAAAGTACCAATTTGGTGCTGGTCCTACTTCCAGTGAAAGCAAAATTTTATCAAGGAAAATGTGACTTATAACAATATATCAATATCTTACATTAAGTAAAGCTAAGGCCGGGAGCTTTGAGTGCATTTTGCTCATCCATCACTCGCCTCACAGCCTCAGAATCAACATACCTGCCCATACCTGCGAGGATATTTGAAAGAAGCACATAATCACCACCGTATTTGTTTTCCATCTCCATGATCTTCTGCATAACTCTTTCTCCCATATCTGCATTATCATGAAAACTACAAGCTCCCAATAGTGTTCTCCAAATCACAACATTAGACATAGCATTAGGTATCTCCAAAGCTATTTCTTCTGCTTCTACTAACCTACCTTCTCTGCCTAACATGTCTATCAAGCTGCCATAATGCTTAATGTCTGGTTGAATCCCAAACTCATCAACCATCTTCCTGAAAAACTCGAGCCCCTCATCCACTAAACCTCCATGACTGCAAGCATTGAGCATGCTCAAAAACGTTATGCGATTCGGTTCAACACCTGCATCCACCATCATCTGATAACTATCCGAAGCTTCTTTTGCCATCCCATGCATTGCATATCCTGATATTATCGACGTCCATGACACCAAATTCCTTCTTTCATCTATTATATCCTCAAAAACTCTCACCGCATCGTCTATGCTTCCACATTTAGCATAAGCATCTACAAGAGAATTCATAACACGGATATCAAAAGCATTAATACTACTTTTCTCCCCGTAAGCATGAACCACTTGGCAACACTCTAGACACCTAACATTCCAAATAGCAGGGAAAATCGCCAAAAGGCTCACTTCACTCGGTTTAATCCCCTCGACCACAACCATCTCGCGAAACAAAGTCAAAGCCTCATTAAACCGACCCCTCCGCGTATACCCATCAATGAGACCCGTCCAAGAAATGACATTCTTCTCCGGCATTGCATCGAACACCGCTCGAGCAACCTTAACATCACCCCATTTAACAGAACCACTGATCAAAGCATTCCAAGTCACAGAATTTCTGACAGGCATTTTATCGAACACCTTCTTCGCTTCCCTAACTAACCCACATTCAGCATACATATTAACCAAGGCAGTTTGCACATAAACATGCGATTCAAATCCATCCTTCAAGCTCAAACAATGAAGCTGTTTCCCAATACAAAACTGTTCTAAATTGGCAGATGCTTTGATCAAGAATGAATATGTAAAGCTATCAAAAAAGATAACTTTTTGATACTGGAATCGGAGTTTCTGGAAAAGAAAAAAGGCTTCTTGTGGTAAAATGCCAAGAGAGTAATGGCGAATTACAGAGTTCCACAAAGTTAATATGATGGGTATTGAACTTGGGTTAAAGGCGTTTTCGGCAGTCGTGAATATTAACTGAGAATGAATCTGTTGAATTGCTCTGCGGTAGTTTTGGTGTCTTTTAACGAGGTTAAGAAGATGATTAACATCTCTGCCCATTAATAGCAGCAAGTTTGCATTTTTTATTATGGCATGAAAAGAAAGAAAGCTTGTTCTTTGAGCCTTAACGGACTAAATTACCTAGTAAAATAATACTCTAATAAAAATCCAGCTCTCCTGACATGTTTTTTTTAGTATAAACTACTAATGGTCGTGTGTTATGCATATTAGACAGTTACGTAATATGCAGTGCGATCTCCCAACTGTATTTATATCATACGTGCAGTGTGATCTCTCGTCTGGCCTCCTGAAGAACAATTTCATAAGTAGTTGAAGCACTCCCAATTCCAAGAAAGTGAATTTCATAACCGAGGTTTTCGTCTCCTTCTTCTTCTTCTTGAGCAAAAACCCAACTTGACAGCTTGGCAAGATAATATGAACTCCAAGGCAATGCACAGTTTTGTAGTCTCAGGATATCAAGCATTTTGATTAATGGAAATTCGGCCTAACTCAATCCCAAAATCTAGCTTAGAGGAGGAGTGTGCAACATAGATCTAAGACATCAACTCAATACACCCCCAACACCATATGAGATGTAAGACATCAAATTACACCGACGTGAGACAACTCAATACACCCCCAACACCATATGAGATCAAACACCTCAAATCCCACCGGTGTGGGACAACTCAATACATCCCGTCACGCCCAGACATGTACTCTGGAGCATGGACAACATAAATGGGAGCCCAACATCGATAACAATAATTGGGATGTGCCTGACTCCGATAGCATGATAAATAGACCTTGGGCCTAACTCAACCCAAAAGCTAGCTTATGAGACGAGGACTGTCCAAGACAAACACCTCAAATCAAGACGCAAGTGGTGTACACAACAGGTTCAAGAAAAATACTTCCATAATCTTTTGCATTTCACATTTGGACATCTAGCACTACTATGAAAACCAAAATTTTCAACTGCGTTTTCCGACCGAGAAAATAGTCAGAAATTCCAACAGATTTGGTTGGACATATATTAAAAATATTAATTATATTTTTCTTAAAAATTTTCCGACCACAATTCCGACTACATTAATCCAATACCAATAAGGCTTTGCCATTTTCTTGGACCATTTTTTAAGAGGCCAAAACTTAATCGACGCGAAAAGATTTTATGATCAAATCACACAGGTAAAATATAACAAAAAAAGGTTATAAAATATTTGCCTTTAAAGTGAATGATGTTATAGAGACTAGAAAGTGAGTATATACTACTAGTTTAATGTATTTTGTGTCAATAATTCTAAATATTTATATGTAATATAATAATTTCTAATTGCACACCTATTTGAAAAATATTAGTACAAAACATAATAATAAATGTTCTATAGAATTTAATGCGCTCTTGAGAAAAAATAAACAAAAATATATATGGAGTTTTAAAAGTTATTTTTGAAAGATGATATGTATATTTATTTTGATCTTGGCAAATGTGAAACTTTAGGATGCATTCACCGTAACAAGCTTTGAATTTTTGGGTGAGCACTCTGTGCGCATCAAGTAAACTTCCCACTATGTAATAACCTGCAAATCACATAAAAAATGCAAATCGTACTAGGCAAGCCTTATGCGACAGTTTCAAACTCAAAAAGCATTAAGAGTGGATCGATCCGAGATCATCGCTATTAATAACCCCTTAAGCCACTGGGCCATCCCCGAAGGGACAGTTCTTTGAAAGTTAAAAGGCCAACTTTAAATTACATTTTCTTAAATCAATGTTTTGAAGGGTAAAATATATATATATATATATATATAACTACATGTGTCAACAGTGTCAGCATTACAGTATATATGCATATGTTATTTATGCAGTGCTTATTATGTGGTGATTAATTAACCATGATGATTTATACATGAAATACTTACTCTAAGGCATTTTATGTTAAATAATTTAATTCATGCTGTGCTAGTCCACGTATTCTTATTAAATAAAACATATAGATTATCACATTATTTAATACCACAAATCAAATGATAAATTAGTTATATGGCGATTAATTTTTTTCTTGCGCGATAACCGAAACAACAATGTGTTAGAGATTTATGTTGGGATTAATAATTTATATATGCAAAACCAAACGACTTCTAAAGATACATTTATACGCAATAATTTATTCCAATTAAATACTATTACATAAATTGGTCCGGAAGGAATAGAGAACAATCATACGTAACAACAACAATACAACTATAAATTCAATATAATCCAACAAATGGTGTTTGGGGAAAATAGTGAATACACGGTTCTTATCCCTACAATGCATGTTAGGGGTGTAGAAAGATAACCGATAAATCGCATCAAACCGATAATTCGAGTCAAATCGGAAAAAAAAAATCCGATATGGTTTGGTATTAAAAAATAAAACCCGGTCATAATTGGTATGATTTAGTTTGGTTTTAACTAAAAAAAGTCAAATCAAAATCAAACCAACCCGATATACATTTATATAATTTTTAAAAATATTTTTTACATATAAATATTTATTGTAATGTAATTTATAAATATTTCTTAAAATTTTTCACAGTTTTATCTTTTAATGTATTATTTCAAGTTTAGACTTAACATTCTTGAATGGTAAATAAATTTTAAAGCCCATAAATGTAGTAACTGAAACAAAGTCTAAATCAACACTAATGCTAACAAAGAAATTTAATTCAATACTAGAATGACGATAGTGTTGGATAATTATTTTAGTTTTTCATTGGTTTATAATAAAAATGCATAACTTAGTTTATCTTTTTCTTTAATGCTTAGTTACGTAACTAATATTAGTATTTATTAACTATACTTATTTTATTATGACCTATATTGTATTTTTAGATTATATTAATTTTCATTATGGCTTATTAATTAGCAATATTTATTTTATGTGATTTTATTATTTTATCTTTATTATTGAATATTTTAATATAATGCTATGACTTATCTGATATTATTGTGTTAGTTTCTTGGAAATACATTATATAGTTGTATTTTACTAGGACTTAGAAAATATTTAGAGCACAAGTTATATATTTTATGCTATAAAGACTTTACCAAGAAAACCCGAAAACTCGAAAAAATCCGAAAAACCCGAGAAAAATCGAGATTGAAAAATCCGATTTTATTGATTTGGTTTGTTTTATAAATTTAAAAACCCGACACCATTAGTTTGATTGGATAATTAAAAACTTCGAACCAACCCGACCTATGTAAACCCCTAATACACATTGATTTGACTTGTAAAGAGGTTATTTCCAGTTAATCCTCGACATGAAGAAAAATAAAAATAAAATAATAAAATAAACAGTAACGAAAATAAAATAGAAAAAAACGAGAAGAAAGAAACAACATGTAGTAATAAAATCTACCATATTAGATTATTAGACGACCACTGCTAAGTGCTAACACTGGTTACTGCAGCTATACGTAATTGATGATATTTTTCATGCGGCCAATACGAAGATATTTTAAGTACAATATCTCTGCCAGTCACTCTCATGACATGTATACATCCCATTGGCCAGTAAATGATAAGAAACGTGTGCTCATTAATCCATTACTCATCTCATCCTCCCCTAATATATTGTTACATCCCATCTCATAGCCTAAAAAGTTCATTTCCCAAGACACCAAAAAATCAGAAAGTCTTTTGCAACAATGGCGTCAATAGCTGGTGTTAGTATCACAACTCCAAGAATTTTAGCCAAAACATCTGATTCCTCTAAGGTGCAAGCCTTGAAATTTCCATGCCTGAATAAACCATGGAAAAATTCATCATTAGTTCAATTTGGACATGGAAAATTGTACCTTAAGGCAATAGGTGCAACACCAGATAACAAGCTATCTGATTTAGTGGCTGATAGTGTTAAAGAAGCAGAAGAAGCTTGTGCTGAGAACCCGGTTAGCGGAGAGTGTGCGGCGGCTTGGGATGTGGTAGAAGAGACGAGCGCAGCAGCGAGTCATGCTAGGGACAAGAAGAAGGAGTCTTCTGACCCTTTGGAGAATTACTGCAAGGATAATCCTGAGACTGATGAGTGCCGTACTTATGACAATTGATTAAATTACTAAGTCATGTTATATTTGTTGTTATTCTCAAACATAATACCTACATGGTAGTTTGATACTCTTGTTTTAAACTGTGTTATCCTGATGAATATTCTTGAATGCTAAAGTCTCCTGTTTAATTAGCTCATATTACACTTTTTTTGGATTTGCTGTCATTAAGGATGTGATTTATCACGTGGGAGCATATAATATGCTGCAAAGTACTGGAATCAACTTCGAACTTTGTCGTTAATATGTCGCTAAATAGCTCATAGCTAAACAGGATTAGTACGGATTTTTCTGTTTTACTATAGATTTTGTCCGTTTCTTTTTCCCGTTTCTTTAGTAGTAGTAAATAGTCTCCGATACATTTTCATGATTGTCCTCTTCTTGCAAATGAGTTAACTTTTTCATCTCTCGGGCTAAAGGTTTAGATGGCGTGGACATGTGAAGAGCAGATACACTGATGCTTCAATGAGGAAGCGTGAGAGGTTAGTCGTGGTGGGTTTGAGAAGAGATAGAGGTAGGCCAAAGAAGCATTTGGGAAAGGTGATTAGGCAGGACATGACGTTGCTTTAGCTCATCATGACCCTCGATAGGAATATATGAAGGTCGAGAATTAGGATAGAAGGTTAGTAGGTAATCGTGTGTTTTCCTTGTCCAAACCAGTAGTATTAGGGTTAGTCCTGTACTTTCTTATTTTTCGTGGGTTTCTATTACTGCATGCTTTTTTTTCCGCTTTGGTTTGTCTTGTTAGTTTCATGAGGTTATGGTCTGTTCCTACTGTTTCTTTTTGCATCTTTTCTTGTGTCGAGAGTCTATCAGAAATAACCTCTTTGTCTTCTCAAGGTAGAGATAAGGTTTGCGCATACACTATCCTCTCGAGACCCCACTCGTAAGAGTATATTGAATTTTTTTATTGTTGTTGTTGTAGACTAAACATCCTATAAATTGAATTTGTTGTAAAATTTACACCTCGTTAGTTATGATTCAAGCAACCTAATATAACTCTCGGGTCCAAAAAGGTCGTTCACAAGTTAATCAAAATTAGCAGGCCAGAGTACACTGAGACAAACAAATACTATATCTACAGTTACAAGATCGAAGTAAAGTTGCATAAAAGTTTGTGTATTCTCCTTTTTCTTTTCATCAAAGATAAAGGGTTGTTGAAAGCCAGTTAAGCAATATCCGAGCGACTAATTTAATTTTATAGTTCTGGTTCCATTTGCTAGAATTGTGGGTAAACTGGAAAAACTATTTCCCCGTAAATAGTATTTGTAATTGTTCATTTACAAGTGAAGAAAAAGGTTAGTTCTAACGAATTTAAAATTTTATTACTTAAGCATAAAAGTGTGGAGCAATAGACCTTCTGAGTAGGCAAGGTGAGTGTTTATCCTTAAATCGGCTAACAATTAAATTTGTATGCGATATTAAGGATATGTGGATTGATTCAATACAAATAATCAGGAATACTAGATAAACGAGTTAAAGACAAAATGAATGATCAAACCAGTCGTAATATTACAGACTAGCCCGAGCCTAGGTTGAACAGTAGTTTTGCCCTCGATCGGACCCTTAGTTAAGTAACAGTTACGAATAAAGTAAGAACAAATAGTTAAGTAAGAACTTTTGTAATAGCTCGATAGCAGAAAATGAATTTGTATTGCCTTGATTTGCATGTTACAATGTGTGTCTCAAAATAAAAAACCTTCCCGTTATATAGTAGGAGGGTTTCATCCCGAGTACAAGTCTAAAAAGGTAAAGATCTTCCTTTCTCGTTAGCTACTGATCCGTAACCGATATCGAGCGAGATCCGCGTTGTGATATCCGGTCAGGGACGAATATCACAGCCCTTTATCCGTCGCGTGTAACCGTTTACCGTGTTTTTCGAGGTTTTAGAATTCGTCCTAGGTTCGGGACCGTTACTTTATCATGCCCGGTGATGAACAAATCATTCTTCTTTAATGGGTCTCGATACGAAAGGATCCTGGCCTCGATTTCAGTCTCGTGTGCCCATGCGCTTCTTTCGTTTTCTTCACCGAGAAATCGGGGTATGCTCTATCCCTGATTTTACCCGCATACAGATAGTCTCCTTATTTTTTGGAGAATAGGTCAGCTGAAACGATGGGAAATGATAGATGAACCCTTGTTTCTTCCCTCGTACATTATAATTGAGATGACGGGTAAATCAAAACGTCCCATCAGGCACATCGTTCTGACTTCGGACACGTGCCAGTCATCGACTGACTGTCTTCGAACGCGAAACGTCATGCATTGATTGCATTTTCCCCTATAAAAGCCTCATCCCTTTCACTTCTTCCACTTTTCGATTCTAGACTTTACTTTGGAACAGTCTAACGACTTTTAACTTCTCCAGACCTTCATACATTATTCATTGGGCCTTCATATATTCTTCTTCATCTTCATACATATTCTTTGAGCCTTCAACCTAGACCTTCATACCATCTTCATATCTTCATATTTTTCTTCAAACCTATATTTTCCATATTATAATGGCAAAAACTTCTAAGTCAGTGCCTCAGCAGGCTGCCCCTTCATCTTCCCATCTGGCCACGGATGCCGAGATGGGCGTTCTGACATGGCCAGGGCCCCCCATGAATAGCTTCATACCGAGGGGCTGCTCTATCGAGGACGACTTCAAGGTAGAGAAAGCCTCTAGCCAACAAGACCGAGGCGAGGGAGCATGGAGATACATATGCTCCGTATCTAAAGAAACCCTACCCGTAGTCCGAGCAGACTGTAAAA
>MCJB01049320.1:31273-43893 GCA_002018475.1 Nicotiana obtusifolia
AAAATATTTATAGAATGCTTCAACTTTTTCCATCCACTCTCACCACCTCCCCTACCCACACCCAAACCGCGCCCCACCCGCCCTTGCCCCCCGACCAATAGCACATCTACCTGTCCCCATAATGTTTGCCTAAGCTTGGGATACTTATTTTCTGTTCACTAACCAAACGTGAGCTTACAATTCTTTCTTGCTTTTTCCAAATCTACGAGAGAATTGATATGATTAATTATTGTACAAACACTGACTAATCAGCAAAACTGTAGCACAAGACACTTTCCTGGTATGTGAATAGCCCACGAAACTAGCTTTATCTTACAATTAATTTTATTCAGAATTGGATTCGAGATTTAGTGAAAACATTTTTATATTCCTTATATTTATGACAATGCAGAGATTTGAATGAGGGTGACGAGTGCACATAAGTCATCTTATTGTCCTAACCACCGTTTGACTTTGCCACATATATTGAAAACCTTCAACCACTCATAATTATAGACTTACAATTAATTGAGGATAAGTCGCCAGTCAACTTGGAAGCATAAAAAAAGATACAACAACAGAATTGTTGATCAAGAAACATTGCATTTTCTTGGTTGTTAAGACACTTGTGATCTCCATCTATAAAAGACGTCAAAAATTCAAGAATCAAAACCCACCACATAAATGTCCTTTCCTTAAACATAGTAAAGTAATAATCCAGAAAACTTAATTATTGAGATGGCAGAAGTGAAGTTGCTTGGTGTTTCACTCAGTCCTTTTAGTCGCAGAGTTGAGTGGGCTCTGAAGATTAAGGGTGTGGAATATGAATTTATAGAAGAAGACCTACAAAACAAGAGCCCTCTGCTTCTTCAATCCAATCCTGTTCATCGAAAAATCCCAGTGCTAATTCACAATGGCAAGCCAATAGCTGAGTCTATGGTCATTCTTGAATACATTGACGAGACTTTTGAAGGCCCTTCCATCTTGCCTAAAGACCCTTATGACCGAGCTATGGCACGTTTCTGGGCTAATTTTCTTGATGTTAAGGTAAGGTTGAATTTGCTTTTGCTCAATTTAGGTTGTTCTTTTTCTTTTAAGTATCGCCTTTAATTGTTTATTTGAACCTCTGCTATGTCAATCATTAAGGTCTGCATTCTCCCCAAATCTCACACGTTTGGACGAATTACAAATAAATGGATTGGTTTGGACCTCTAATGAGGCGATACATACCAATCTGCAGAATATTTTTTGATAAAAGTAGAAATATTTGGAACTCAATATTTTAGTTAATTTGCAGTGCATCACTGCAATTGGAAAAGCTTTATTTGGCAAAGGAGAGGAGTCAGACAAAGCTAAAGAGGAAAGTGGTGAGCTACTGAAGATTCTTGATAATGAGCTCAAGGACAAAAAATTCTTTGTAGGAGACAACTTTGGATTTGCTGATATAGCTGCTAATTTGATGGCATTTTGGCTGGGAATTCTTGAAGAAGCCTCTGGAGTAGTTCTCGTGACAAGTGAAAAATTTCCCAATTTTTGTGCTTGGAAAGATGAGTACATTAACTGCGGCCAAGTTAAGGAATATTTACCTTCAAGGGATGTGTTACTTGCCCATTTTCAAGCTCGCTTTCAAACTGCAGCAGCTCCCAAATAAACACACTTCTTTATTTGCGAATTACCATGATTTGGTTGTGGCAATAAAACTTCCTACTAAAGAAAACTAGCATAGCAGAATAGGTAGTAGTATCTTGTGTGTTTGTTTTGCTGCTTTGTCAATGATTTGTTTCTAAGGTGTGTTTCGAGGTACAGATCACCAAAAATGGGTGGATGTTCAGTCTCAGTGGCAGAAAATCAATACTGTTTGGAACTTCATGTGATTGTAATTTCTTCCAGCTACTAAATGATAAGAGTCATGTTTTATTTTTAATCTTCACCTTTCCAAACTAGTGGAGTTTGAAATTTTAGGGGCAAAGTTAAATTAGTGCAACAGATCTTGCTCTACGGTGAAGCAAGTGTTTTAGGCTACTCCCCATTTTTAGCAATCATAGACTTGCAGATTTTCTTTAAGAAAAATTATGAGTACTTTCTGTAGAAAAGTAAACTTTTTCATATAAAAGGAAAGACATTTACAAATATTTTTCTATTACTTCAGACAAACATTCCAAATTTTAAGAAAAAAATTCAGAATTTGATCCAAATATTAGGCAGAGTTACCCTCAAAATGGAGCACCAGCTAAAATTACAGAACCTGTAAGCAGTACCTTCCCAACCATCAAGGGTGTGGCCTGATGGATGTGATCCCTTCATTTTTAATTTGAGATCTCAGATTCGATTTCAAAGAATAAAAAAAGTGCTAATAGAGAGCATTTTTTTTTTTAATAAACCATACGTAACATGAATTTAAATAAATCGAATGAGTAAATTCCAAATAATGAATACTTTAAGATTAAGAAGAAAAAAAAAAGTACCTCATATTCTTTTCACTTATAATGTGTTTGGCAAATTTTTTTTGCAATCAAAAGTGCTTTTTTCAAAGTTAAAATATTTCATCTAAGTTTTTTTCTACTTTAACATAAGGGAGAGTTTGAGGAGCTTCCGGTACCAGCTTGCAGCCATTAGGGGTATTTTGGGAATTTTTTCATTATGTGCTAACGGGTGTTGCTTAAGTAGTTGGAGCAAAAATGTAGCATGTCATTTTTTTAAACGTGGTCCCCATTTTGATTTTTCCTTCGGCATGTCAATACCATTTTTTTTTTAAGTAGCAACATGACAAAGTAAAAGATTAAAGGGTGGTTTGGTACGAACACAAGTAATGCAGGATTAGTAATGCAGGGATTGTAGTGCTGGAATTATTTTTTATCAAGTGTTTGGTTCATTGTATTAAAAATTAATTATGCAATGTATAATCTAAATTTGTGTTTGGTTTAAAACTATATAAAATATTCTTTACAATTATACCGTTGAATAGCGTATGTTCTATATATAAAGAAATTTAGGAAAAGGGTTTGAGGGGCGATTTAGTAATTTTAAGTCTTATCCATGTATAGCTAATCCAGGGATTAGTAATCCCTTGCTTTCCTTGGTATTAGTTAATCCCTCATATGAGATATAACTAATCCATGTATTAGGTAGCAGTAAATTGAATTGACCAACCAAATATGGTATTGGACAAATTAAATTTTTATACGGGGATTATTTTACTTAATACGGCTTACCAAACGACCCTAAGGATAGTACCAGCTTGTTTGGTCAAGTCGGAGAAATCAGTTTAATTTGAAAAGTATTTTTTCAAAAATACTTTTTTAGAGAAGCAGTTAGTATTTGACTAATCACTCTGAAAAACACTTTTAAGCAATAATTTGTATTTGATCAAGTTTTACAAAAAATACTTTTAAGTGTCAAATTACGAATAAGAATATGAATAGATTTACTTAATAGTTAATATTATAAATAAATAAATTATCTTAAAAATTTATTATTACAGGAAATAATTAAATTTTTTTATTTTATTTAAGTAAAATATGAAAATAAAATTTAAAAGTACTTAATTCTTTTAATATAAGTTAAATATATTAAAAATCATTTAACAAATATAAAAGCATTCACCCCTAAAGTTACTATATATTAGAAAGCTATCCTAAAAATAATAAGAAATATTTATACATTAATATCCTAAATATTAGGTTTAATGGTTATTTTGGTACATACTATATTTTGTTACGGGTATTTTTGGTAAGAAGAAAGTCAAAATTGCTTGTGCTTCTGCTTTTGGAAAGAAGCTATTTTTTTCTGCTTCTGAGAAACTGCTTCTTCTTCTGAGAAAAAATACTTTTTTCCCAAAAAAACTTCGCCAAACATCTCAAATTAAAAGAAAGTATTTTTGAGAAGAAAAAAAAAAGATTTTTTGACCTCTTGAGAAGCTTGGCCAATCAGACTATAAAAGTAAGTTTCAAAACCAAAGCCGGCGAAGTCAGTTTTTAGAAAACTTTTGTTGTAAATAAAGAATGATTTCTTCCTTATGTAAAAAAAAAAATTACAAAATATTTAGAAGATATAATTCAACACCAAGGAAAAGCGAACTTCTCAAAACTTCACAGCATAAAGTTTTAATTATTAAAAACTAAGCAATTGTTATGTACTCTTTGAATAGAAAAAAGGTACTTCTAAGAGAATCACTTCATTCAGTGAATGTTAAAGAATGAATGAAGGAATACTATGTTAATATATGTATTTACTAAAAATAATTAACATATCCAAGAATGTCGAAATATTATAATGCGTTATTCGATGGCAACTTAACTAATCTAAAGTCATTATTCATAAATAAAGTATGAGTATATATGTGCATTTTCCTCAATTACTTGTTCTAAAAATTAATAATTTCTTCAGTTGTAATGTATTACTCCTTAAACAACTCCTGAACAACAATAACAACAACTCATTAATATCTTACGTGTGGGTACTCGTTAAACAGCTCAAGTCCAAATTTTTTCCAAACATCCTAACTAACATGCCAATTCAAATACCTATCACTAACTAATAAACTGTCAAAAAGCGTCCATAGCATATCGACCGAAATTGATCAGAAAGTAATACCGATCGGAATCGGTCGAAAACGAAGTAAATTGGTCGAAAAATCAAATAACAAATTGCAAAATAAAGTACCGACCGCAATTGGTCGGAAAATGTGATCCCACAAAAGTGAAAGTTTGTTTTATCTGACACAGTTGAAATTTGACCGACTGCGGTCGGAAAATGGTCAATCTTTGACCAAAGCCTGGTCAGACTTGCATACTATCTACAAAAGAAATGATTAATTAATTATACACACACACACACACACACATATATATACAACAATATATAATCGGTCAAATCACACGATTGGAGAATATGGGTGTGTGTGTGTGTGTATGTGTATATATATATATATATGTTATTGTTGTTACTACAACTTAAGTTTTACTATAGCACTACATCTTATAGCACTATAAGTTTTGTTGTTAAATAAGTTACCGACCGAAATCGATCAACATTAGTAGTCAAAATGGTCAAACACTTATAGATTGGTGTTACTTGCAATCTATGTATATATGACATCCTAAATTGTATATATATTTACACACATATATAATATTATAATTTAAGATGTTAAATCAATTAAATATTATGTTGTATATATACATACACACATAGGATATAGTATCCATATAAAAGTAATTAAAAAAAATTACACAGATATATATATCAATTAAATTTTTAAATATTATTTATTTAAAAGTTAATTTGTATAAATTGACTAAAACCAACCGACTACCATAGGTATTTCCTCGTATGTGAATAGCCCACGAAACTAGCTTTATCTTACAATTAGTTTTATTCAAAATTGAATTGAGATCTAGTGAAAACATTTTTATATTTCTTATATTTATGACAATGCAGAGATTTGAATGAGGGTGACTAGTGCACATAAGTCATCTTATTGTCCTAACCACCGTTTGACTTTGCCACACAGGTGCGCGCGCACATTATATATATATATATATATATATATATTAAATTCACTAGACAGTGTGCCTAGTGTTAATTTTCATATATATAATCATAATTATAAAGGTGGAGGGGCCATAGACCTTACCTTCCAATATGAGATATGTACGTTCTTGATCATCGAGAGTTGACAATCAAGTACACGTAGATAATTTTGATGGGTTAGGCCTATGATGATGTAATGATTGTCTATCTTATAACATCGATAGACAATCATATATACAAAAACATTGTGAGATGAATCTAGGTCAATCTATACAAAAATACGTACGTTCGTAAACCTACTAACGGAGTATTTTGAAATAGTATCCTCTCTATACGATGAGGTCTATTTCTAACAAAAAAGGAGGATCTTCTACATGATGTATCATGAAGTAGAAGATAACAATCATCAACTTTGTTTTGACAAAGTTGAGGATTGTTGCTACTGCTACTGTGAAAATCTGTTACTGCCACTGCTGGAAGAATTTTTTTAATTGATGCATTGTTGAGGTGCCTGTTCCCGGCATGGGCCTTTACGAAAGCATTTCAAACATAGCAAAAGAGTCAATAGAATTTGGGGGTAAGTTGTGATACCATATCATTGCTCCTTGACAAAGTCTCCCCAAACTTCTTTAGTAACACCGACTCGATATCATCGTCTTCCAAGTCATTCCCATTGATTGCGCACGTATTGGAGATCACATGCTCGTTTGGATCCGTGGTTTCGTTATACTTGGGGATATCAAGCATATAAAAACTCTTCGGGACCGGCTTCAGTGCCGCGCTCGGAGGAAAAGGCTTCTAGATAAATTTCTTGGAATCCGGTCCCTTTAATATCGGGGTGTTCCCGGGATTTAATTGACCCTAGAATTGTATGTTTTCACCTTTTTTGTCATTAGCCTCAATTTTCTTCTCACCTGACTCCACCCGCTTCTTTAATGCTTCAAGCATTTTCGTTATCTCGGGGTTGACCCTGGACTCAGCTTCACCCGGTATCTCGGTGATTTGTTCGTTTCTTCGAGTTCTTTCCCAGGATTGTTCGGGCTCGACCTTGCTGGGGGCGTGGCCTTGATTCTGTAGCTGCGCTATTGTCACCTGTTGAGCCTGCAACATTTTGAAGATTAGTCACAGGCTTACCCTATTACCTTCGCCTTCTGGCGCTTCTCGAGCTGTCGGTCGGGGTTCCCCGCGAACACTATTTTCGGGATCAGTTGACAAATTAATGTCAACAGCCACCTGCGAATTAACATCGACCGGATCGGCCACTGGGACACTGTTGGGATCAGTAGGAGGCACCTCATTGCTAGGTACCAAATTAATACTTTTGCCATGATGACCGGACTTAGCGTGAATGTTCAAGTGGGCAGACTAAGAGTTCGATATTTTTAGGCTAACCTGAAATTAAGACTTTAAAGAACAAGCGTAAAATAAGGTGTGTTATAGAGATTCGTATCAAATCACCACTAGTATCCTTAGCCCCACGGTGGGTACCAAATTGTTTGTCCTTAAATCGGATAACAATTAAGTTTGTACGCGATTTTAAGGATATGTGAATTGATTCAACATAAATCAAGAATAATAGATAAATGAGTCAAAGACAAAATGAATGATTAAACCAGTCGTAATGTTACAGCCTAGCCCGAGCCTAGGTTGAACAGTAGTTTTGCCATCGATCGGACCCTTGGTTCGAACCCAATTACGATGAAGAACAAGCAGTTAAGTAAGAGTTTTTGCAATAGCTAGATAGTAGAAAATAAATTCGTATTGCCTTGATTTGCGTGTTACAATGTGCGTCTCAAAAGAAAAAACCTCCCCTTTATATAGTAGGAGAGTTTCATACCTAGTACAAGTCTAAAAAAGGTAAAAATCTTCCAATATCACGACCCTTTATCCTTCATGTGTAACAGTTTACCGTGTTTCCCGAGGTTTTATAACTCGTTCTGAGTTCGGGGAGCATTGCTTTATCATGCCCGGTGATGAACACATCATTCTTCTTTCATGGGTCTCGATACGAAAGGTTCCCGGCCTCGATTTCTATCTTATGCGCCCATGCTCTTCTTTCGTTTTCTTCACCGAAAAATCGAGGTATTGTTGTATCCCCGATTTTACCTGTATATAGTGAGTAACATTGACATTGTAAAGTAAGATAGAAAGAAAAAGAATCTCCTTTTGAAAGGGGAAAAGGAAAAGAGAAAATGATACAAGAAATAAAGAATAATTAACTCCTATTGATAATGAATCAGGCTCCTATAAACTGATCAACGAATTACTTTTGATTTAAATAACAACTTGTGCCTTGTAAATATTTAAAGATTGGTCACACCAAATCTCTTGTGGAGTTATTTGCCGCCATATTTAATAGTATGATTTTACAAATATCAAAGATTCAGTGATTAATTATGGCCAAGATTTCACTCTTGAGTTCGTGAGCTATGAAATAGAACATCAAATTTCCTGAAAATCAAATAAATTCCATGACCACCAGAATTCTTGATCATCTCTTGTTGTAGTTTTGAACAAAAAGCAAAAAGAATTCCTAATGTACATTATGATATTGCATAATATCGTATTGTACTCTATTAATTAATACCATATTTAGATTGTCATTAAATAACATTTTTATTGTTAGAGTCAGACGTCTCTATAACAGTCATCCTCTATAACAACACTTCACTATAATGGCCAAGTTCTCTTTGGAACCATTTTTCATGTTTTGTTATAATATATGTTCCCTATAACACATTTCATATAGCAGCCAAAAAATATCCGAACAAACGAGATTGTTATAAAAAAGGTTGACTAGCCTCAGATAACAACTAGTTTACAACACCATACAAAAAATTTTAAGAACAATGTAAACAAACAAGGTACGAATGAAAACAATACAATAATGAACCACAGGAAAGAACCATCCAAACAGGGGGTTAGAAACTGTTTGCACTAGAGCATTGACTGACATCCTAAAGATCAACACATTAAACACATGATGCAGTAAAAAAATTAGGATAAACAAATCCACTATATCACAGAATGCATACATAAACCAGACACCAAATATCTTTGACATCATACTGCAAACTAAATAATGAAGTGCACCAATATTAGCCAGAGTTGTAAAGAAACAAAAGCTACATTGTTGATAAGCAAAAGAAAATACCAAGGACATTTCATATGAATTTCTCTATTTCATACTCGAAATCTTCGGACTAGAATCTCAAAACAGCAACATATCAGAAGAAGCATCGATAGGTTGAATAGGGCAAGGCAGCTGCCACGGCTCAAGCAAAGTGTCAGGAATTTCAGGGAGGTCAACAGGAAATCCAGTAGCATCAGCCCAAAATTGAGTGAGCGAGTTTAGTGAATTTAAACGTTCAATCAATTCAGCAATCTGAGCCCTTAACACATTGTTCTCTGCATCAATGGCAGAATAATTTCTTTCAACAGAATCTATCCTCTCGCGGCAGATACCATTCTGTTTCTGTAGCTGTGTTGTTTCGCTCATCAACTCCCCCAATCGCTGTTGCTTTCTCATCCGTGACCTACGAGCAGACTCACGATTGGATTCCATTCTCTTCCTTTTCCTTTCGTCAAACTTTGCGTACCGCTGGTCTGCATCAGAACCAGAACTCACTGCTTGCTGAGCAGAAGCCATGTCGATTTGATTGACAATCAAAATGTGAAACAACAGGAAACTTCGTATACTCTTTTTTTTGTTAGATCAGCAAAATTTAGTAGTGTAGCGAAGAAAATCCTAAAATTAAATTGGACAGGGACAATGATGACGATGGCTAGTTCATGAAATAACGTAGAACCAGTAAAGAAAGACTACTGAGAAAGAGTGCAGAATACGAATACGACGCATCTGGATAGCGTATGTCATGAATAATTTTGGAACTAGGAATCAAACATGGAAATTGTTTAAGAACCCCGAATCAATTTTCGGGAATCAGCTCGCTAAGATCCAAATCCAAAGAGCGGGTGAAGGTTTTAACAAAAAAGATCTGCAATCATACACAATAAACAATATCATTAAAATTTCCAAAAACATGATCAAAGTGCAAAACAAATTCAATCATAACAAGAACCCAAATCAATAAACTAAGTTTAATCCAAATTAATTGAGGTCAGCTTTATGAATCATCAGCTCCGTTAAACTATTTTAGACTATCTTTATGTTGATGATTGACCTAAAAAAATTACTTTGGATATAAGACATTCTTATACAAAGGAAAGGTTAAAGTGCTAAAATTCACATCTTTTCTTTATAATTGTTTAAAAAGTTCTAATCTTTCAATCCTAACAAGAACCCAAATCAATAAACTAAGTCTCACCCAAATTAATTGAGGTTCATCCTTACATTTATCAGCTCTATAAAACTATTTTAGACACCTTTATTTTGATAACTAACCTACCTAAGATAATTACTTTGGATATGAGTAATTCTGCTAAAGTTCAAATCTTTTCTAATTTTTGGTTAAAAAGTTTAGATCTTTCAATCAATATATATACTAAAGTTCAAATCTTTTCTAATTTTTGTCTCTAATTTTTTTAGATTAATTATCCATCTTCTCTTTATCTGTACAAGAATTATAAGGGATAGAAAAAGAAACTGAAATCAAAGAAAGACACAGATATACAAAAAGGGATGCAGAGTTAATCTTAACAGAAATCGGAATTAAAACAAACAAATAGAAGAACAAAAGGCCGACAATAGAAACCAAAAAGGATAAGAAAAAAAAAGGGTAAAGGAGAATGAGGCATACCTTTGAAAAGGAGTAGAACAAAAGGGTCGAAAGAATGTTATGAAGGGTGAGAAGAGGGGTTTATATAGGGGAAATGGAAGAAGCGTTTTGAGAAAATTAAGGATAATTTTTGATTATTTTAAGGAAAGTTGTGTCATAGGTGTAATGTGGTTGGCTGTAGTGTGATGACAGCTAAACTGAGTTTAAGGTCTGAGGTAAGTTT
The DNA here is from genome assembly GCA_002018475.1 of Nicotiana obtusifolia. NCBI lineage: Eukaryota > Viridiplantae > Streptophyta > Magnoliopsida > Solanales > Solanaceae > Nicotiana > Nicotiana obtusifolia. The sequence continues at coordinate 41,747 of MCJB01049320.1, forward strand.
CCTCTGCCTTTCCTTATTTGTTGCTAAATTCAAAATTTTTCCAAATGGTACATCTTTTATTACCTGATCCACGTTTTTATTGTGCATGTAATAATCTGTTTTTTTTTTAAAACCTTTTTCTTCTGATGTTTGGTATATTTATCGCTTCCGGGGTGCAGATTCATAATAGGCATATAGAAATTATTGTACGTCAAATAATATCAAAAGTGTTAGTTTCAGAAGATGGAATATCTAATGTATTTTCACCCGGAGAACTTATTGAATTGTTGCGAGCAGAATGAATGGGGCGTGCTTTGGAAGAAGCAATCTATTACCGAGTCGTCTTATTGGGAATAATAAGAGCATCTCTCAAACTCAAAGTTTTATATCTGAAGCGAGTTTTCAAGAAACTGCTCGAGTTTTAGCAAAAGCGGCTCTCCGGGGTCGTATCGATTGGTTGAAAGGCTTGTACCGTGTTAGAACCTAATCTATCAAATTTAAGACTTAGGGGTCGTTTGCAACGAACACAAGTAATGCAGGGATTAGTAATGCAGGGTTTAGTAATGTAAGTATAATAATGCAGGGATTATAGCGTTGAGATTATTTTTTATCAAGTGTTTGGTTCATTGTATTAAAAATTATCTTGTGTTTGATTTAAAACTGTACAAAATATTCTTTACAATTACTCCCTTGAATATTCTTCTTTCTATATATAAAGAAATTTAGGAAAAGGGTTTGAGGGGCGATTTAATAATTTTAGGGTCTTATCCAGGTATAGTTAATGCAGGGATTAGTAATCCTTCGATTTCCTTTGTATTAGCTAAGCCCTCTTATGAAGTATAAGTAATCTATATATTAGGTATGCATAAATTGAATTGAGCAACCAAACATTATATTGGATAGATTAAATTTTATACATAAATTATTTTACTTAGTACAGCCTACCTAACGACCCCTTATAATTAAAGATGAAATGGTCATATTTATCTCCTCGCAATCCTTGATGGTGCTTGCAATATCTTCATTATTTAAGTCTTGAAGATCTTACCCAATATTATTATAGAAAATAAATAATCGGGTTTCTTTGTTAATCCGTTGATGATATGGTTTTAATAAGAAAAAGTTTCAAATACATTCTTTTTGAATTTGGATTTGTAGCAATGACTTCTCTTGTGATTTGCAATATTATAATTTTTTTTTAAAAATATTTTGTAATAGTTATTTTTTCTTATTTATCGATTATCACTAGTGTAAACAATTGCAGTCTGTCCAATTTGTCCATCATTATACCCGTGTTCTACATAATTAATTAGTTAATTAATCAAAAAAAAATTGTAAGTAATAAATAATAACTGATTATCCTTTGCAATTTCTTGGCCTTTTCATGTCTTGTTTGGTAATGGAAATTTAAAATAAGACTTTTTGTTGATTGATCTTTTGGTTAAAAATAATATTTTGTAACTTCAGAGGTGGTTCGACAAATTTGGGGGCTAAAGCGCAAACTCTTTCTATTTCTGTGCTGGCATTTGAGTTGTTTCCCTTCCTCTTTCAATCGAAACACTCGACGCAGATAGTTCCGGTGGCCCCCGCTTTTGTCTCTATCAGGCGGCGACAGCCCCCCTCCACACCCACAGAGGAGCTGCTCCAACATCCACACTACAACCAAGAAAAATGCTCTCCAGAGCGATATATGATGCTAAACTGAAACCGAGATATGGAGAGGGCTGTCCTTTTGTTGTCTCGAAGAGACAAAAGCACTCATATGAATGGTGCTAATTCCCATGTTCTTTCTAGTCTCGTTTGGTTTCGAGAGCCTCCCTCTCCCCGTCCCCCAAACAGCTTCGAGGTTCCCATCAATAGATTACATAGGTTTCTTACGATAGGCCTTATTTGAAGTTAACTTTTTAGCTGTTTGAGATGTAAAATTATTCAAAAAAAATTATAATTAATTTTTTTGTAATAAAAATATAACTAAACCATTTAATCACTCTTGAGACAGGTTTATCTTATGTAATATTTTATTAATTTTAATTTATAAAAATTTCTTATTGCTGAACAACTGTTAGAGGAATGTTAACAACTATTAGAGAACTGAAACAACTATAACGTCTTTTAATCGCAATTAGCGTTCACGACTTATGATTGCAATTAGTCTTCTGCAATTCTAA
>MCJB01049320.1:53729-72425 GCA_002018475.1 Nicotiana obtusifolia
GGGGGGGGGGGGGGGTAGGGAGAGAATAGATAGAAACAGGGAGGAAGACACAAGAAGAAGGGGGGAAGAAGGGAGAATGGAGGGCATCAGGAGTTAGAGGTTTTAATATTCGGTTTGATTTATCAAATATGTTTGAAATGTTGTTTCAAAATAAAGTATGTAAAGATCCTATTTATAGAACAGGAAACGTTGAACAAGTTAAATATCTTAGACAGCTAAGACTCTATCTTTAACTACTAAATAAGACGTTATCTCTAACTAAGGTTACAGAGAACTAAAACTAAAGATAGTGATATGAAATAATGTCAATATGTTTTTGATTAGTTACATTAATAACACTATTCCCTTTATTTGTTTTATAAGATGAGTACCCGTCCTAACCTTGCAAAGAGGTGGATATTATCACTACAAAAGGGAGGAATGTACGATAAGGGTGTGAATAGTACTTGGGAAAAGAAGCTCTACATATTTTAACTTCAATTGAACTGCATTGTTACATGACTTGCACATTTATGTGAAAGACTACTTTGCTGAGATATTTGTTATGCAACATGCTAGTGCCCCTCATTTTCCTTAAAATAAGATGGTGAAACCAAAAAAATGCAGATTTGGGATCTTAAGTATGCTTCTGGATTTCGTACCCAAAAAATAAGTATGCTTCTGGATATGAATTGTTTGGTGTAATACTTATTTTTTCTCCTTCCTGATACTAATTATAATTATCCTTATGTTTGTCCTATTCATGACTTAGGCATCTATTCGCGAATTTGCCGAGGCTGTCCGTGCTTATCGAGCTATTTTCCATGATTCAGAACAGCAACTCTCTAGACTTGCACAAAATGTACCTAAAATGTACGCACTTCTTATTCACCACCCCCTTTCTTGGTGAAGCTGATTTTGTTCTCTCATCATCATTTGTGCTGAATATTGTCATATCTGTGACTAATATTACAATTCCACCTGCTTCCGAATTTAGGCATTTTGAAGCCGCCCAGCAGCACATCAAGAAACGACTTGCTTCTTCCAATCTTGTTGCCATGTTAAGTAAGTTTCACTAGCATTTGCCTCATTAACAGATGTAATATTGGCTTGTATTTTATTTTGCATATCAACTTTAATTTTGCATTTCAACTGCTCCTCTTTACCTCCTTCGTTGGACATCATTTTTTTATTTTACCTTACAGCATTGCTCCCTGTAATAGATGCTTGATACTATTGATTTTCTTTCTTGGTTTCAGTCTTACTTGTTTATTTGTTTCTTCGGGTTTCTAAAATGTCTAAGTCCACTGTTTCTATAACCAAGCTTTTCATGGATAGCACTTCTATGGTGACACTGTAACAAGATCTAATTGTATCTTATGACACCCGTATTTCGTCAGGGATTATTTGGACCGATGTGCTTCTGATGGATGAAGTGTTGCCTGAGGCTGGTCTGCGTGATTTTACTATGGAGGTTGCTTATAATAGACAGCTACCTCTTATTAGTCAGTAATGTTTTATTGTCGTCGGTGTACTGACCGTGTTGTTTCAGGCTGCTCATGTTGCCGTTAAACAATACATTGGTAGCAGATTTAGCCATCTTCTACTTGATATTTCAGGTTTGTACTGTTAAATTGCAATAAATAGATAACATTTAACTTTAAAAAATATGGATTTGACTTACCTTTTGTTTTTCAAAAGATATACGAGTGAAAATTGTTCTTCAGAAGTTTGAGTTGTATCTTATATTTTGTTCCATGTAAGATGCAAAGCTCAATTTGCAATGGATAGGAAACTTACTTTACCAAAGAATTTTGGACAATCTAAATAATTAACCTTGAGAACATAAATTATGTCTATCAATACTATGACCTTAATATTGAAATCACATGCTTTGCGGGAGTCCTAATTCATCTTAATTTTGATTGTTCTTTATTCTTTTGAACTGGCAGGTGCTGTTGTAAAAGTCGGTAATCAAATGGAGGGTATTGAAGAAGAATATTCTTTGGAGGCCACACTTGAGGCCAGTAAAAAGGCTCTAGTTCAAGGCAGCATGGATGTCTTACTGGTAAAAGAAGTTGTGCAATTATACAGAGTCCTTATATATCCTTGTATCAAATAGTTCATGTATTTGTCCAAAGGCTATTAAAGCTGTTATTTCGCCGGTTATAGGACTGCAGGCTGAGAGAGATTGTTAAGTTGTCGGTATATGATGATCAATTCTACTTCTTCCCTCTACGGTGTTCAGTTTCAGCATCGGAGTCTATTTGGGAATAAATTTAGAAATCTGCATGATATAGAAGTAAAAGACTGAAAAGTTCTTAAAAGTAATAGGTTGAGAACTTTCGATCAGTAAAATCCATCTCCATGTGAGTTCTTGTTCTTGTGAATTGTCCTCTGGAATGGTTTTAAAATTTTTGGAATAGCAATGTCATATATACTGAAAGATTCTACAGATGAAGTTACATTACCAAAAATATAAGCATGCTTTAACAAATTTGTACCGCTATTAAATTACCGAAATGCTTCTATGCTCTCTGTTGTAAGAGACATCAATAAAATTGATCTCAAGTAACTGACAGATAGTTTTAACTACTAATTAGGCCAAAACAACTACCTGGAATATAACTCAACTAGACAAAAACTTGCTCCCTATATCACAAGAAATCCTACTGTCCAACGGACAAAAAGAAGCTATAAAATCAGTATCACACTACAGGCACTAAGTTCCAATTCCATTGTGTTTGAGTTACACCTTTACTTGATTTCTTATATGGCAGGATTTCCGTCAACTTCTTGATGAAAACTTGGAACTGCTTTCTAAATTGAGAGACTTGATCGTTGACTGGGTACAAGAAGGATTTCAGGACTTCTTCAGGAAACTTAATGATCATTTTCTCTTACTTTCTGGAAAGAAATATTCAGCCAGTCAAGACCTAAGCTTTCGGGAGAGAATACAGGGAGACAAAATACTTCCTGGGCTTGTTCTTTTGCTGGCTCAACTCTCTATTTTTGTTGAGCAAAATGCTATTCCCAGAATTACCGAGGTAAGGAGTTGTCTAATAGTTATAACCAGTATAAGTATATAATCTGCCCCATTTAACTGGGTATTTCTGAACATTTCAAATCTTTCAGGAAATTGCCTCCTCTTTTTCTGGTGGTGGGTCTCGCGACTATGAAAATGGTCCAGCCTTTATTCCTGCAGAAATTTGTCGCACCTTCAGAGCAGCTGGTGAAAAATTCTTGCAGCATGTATGTACCATTGATTCTGTGCATTTTCTTTTCAGATGTCCAACACCATTATTCTGTTTCAGTGACTGGCTTAAATACAGAATTTGAAATATTGTGTTTAACTACTGAGAAAATTTTAATTTCTCTGCCGTGGGTAGTCTTATATTGCTAATTGTGCATGGAATGCACAGTTATCTTTGTAGCATATTTCTCTGTTTTGAATTTTAAATTTTCTTAGCTTGATGATAATTTTATAAATGAAACATGAAGCTTGTAGTGTTTGTTTTATTACCTTCATTAATAGATTATGAAATCAAATTCTGATTCTCTTCATCTCAATTTACTCTCAGTATATTAACATGAGAACTCAGAAGATATCAGTTGTGTTGAATAAAAGGTTTACCACGCCAAATTGGGTCAAGGTAAGCAAAACATACGGTGAGGTAGGAGTTCATTACCCGAGCAGACCGATGTGAATGGTTTGTGCTAATGTTTCCTTACCTTTCCTCTTTGTACAGCATAAAGAACCGAGGGAAGTTCATATTTTTGTTGATCTGCTTCTTCAAGAGGTAAACCTTGGTTTTATCTTCTTTTCCTGTTCTAAGAATGGGAAGTTAAAGTCCAGCATGGGAGAAAACTTGCATCCTCGTTGTAATTATGTAATTGATTATACTTCTTCTCGGAGAAGAGACATGAAATAAGATTAGTAGAAGATTAACATTTTCTATTTGATCTCATTGCCAGCTAGATGGTATCATCAATGAAGTAAAGAGTATATTACCTGAAGGGCTCAACCGTAAGCATCGCCGTACTGACAGTAATGGGAGCACCACTTCCTCCCGTAGTAATCCATTAAGAGATGACAGAATGGTACGGTCAAATACCCAGAAGGCTAGAAGTCAGCTTCTTGAGTCCCATTTGGCGAAATTGTTTAAGCAGAAGATGGAAATTTTTACAAAAGTTGAACATACACAGGTTGAATGCTAGTGCTTATCACTTGGTAAACTGCATTTATCTTGAAAAACAATTGATTAGAATGCCTTTAATTTGCAGGAATCAGTAATAACTACTATCATAAAACTTTGCTTGAAGAGTTTGCAAGAATATGTCCGACTTCAGACTTTTAACCGTAGTGGATTTCAACAAATTCAGCTGGACATTCATTTTCTTAAAACGACTCTCAAGGATGCTGCCGATGATGAAGCTGCTGTTGATTTTTTGCTTGATGAGGTAAAGATATAAAATGCTTACGCTATTTTGCAGCTACTGCTCAAAGGAACCTTTGGCTAGTGTGCCTATTCAATGACCTCTTTTTCTCCACTACTGTTTAGTTGCTATTGTTTCTATTACATCTCTCTCTCAGTAGCATCTCTGTTTAGTTGCTTGCTACTGTACGTGTTGAAATGCCTAATGCTTCAACTGTTTTTTTTTTCGCCGAACAAGAGATAAACTGAATTTGTCTTCCTGAATAGGTAATTGTTGCTGCTGCTGAGCGTTGTCTTGATCCCATTCCTTTGGAACCTCCTATCCTGAACAGGCTTACCCAAGCAAAGTTGGCAAAGACTTCGGAGCAGGGTAATACCTCATAATAATGTGGGAGCTGTACTACTGTTGAGCTTGCTGCGGTCTGAAAGCGTTCACAAGATGCTGGCTAACAGGCTATGCACGTATATAAGGAAACACTTTAGCCATGTAAGCCTTTTGTGGTGTACGGATTATATACAACCTATTGGATATAAGCATTATTCCTCAGCTACCATTTCCTTAAAAAGACTTTAAGTTCCGCCGGAGAACTTCTGTTTCCCTAGTTCCTGAAGATGCTGTGTTGCTAGAAGCTCCTCCGAACGATTAGAAGGGTAAACCAAAACTTCTTGTTGTATTGAGCAGACTCTTTATATTTGTCTTTGTTTGCCTTTACTGGAATGTAATGAGACTTGTATCCAGAAAGGGCTAGTCAAGCACACCTACAGTGGAAGCTGTTTCTTCTTCCTCTTTTGTGTTAATCCATGTCATTACCAAATAAAAGATGTGTTTAGGTATTAGTTGGTAGCGAGAATAACAGTGTCAGTTTTAATTAGCTTACAGTCCATCTTTATGATAATCATCAACTTAATATATATGAACCCCTTTCTTGAGCAATTTCTGGCCTGCCAGAATTAGATTCTTATTTCTTTTTTAATCAAGAGGATTGGACTCTTGATATGAGTTAATGATCCGACTTTGAAAAAAAAAATGGTTGAGATGATAAAAGACTTAGGCTGTGATTGGTATGAAAGGAAAATATTTTTCAATTTTCCCATGTTTGGTTGGCTTAAATGTTTAGAAAATACTTTCCTCATCTCATTTTTCTCCAATGGGAGGAAAATGTTTTACCTGTCAAAAGAAGGGAATTTTATAGAACTCTTTTTCAACTTTCTCCATCCCATTTTCCATTCCCACCAACCCACCCCACTTACCCCCCAAACCCCGACCCCCAACTCCCAACCCAGCCTCCGACCCCACTTTAAATAGAAGTATTATTAATAGTACTTTCTTTTCATGTTGTAAATAGAGTACTTTTTTTTTTCATTTCAAGAGTATTTCTTTTTATGATGTAGAAAAAATTTCATTTCAACAAAATAAGTATTTTTTTTCATGATGTACAAAAAGTATTTCCTTCATTTCATCAAAAAGAGTATTTTCTTTTATTTCAACAAAATGAGTATTTTATTTTCATGTTGTAAAAAGAGTTTTTTTTTCCAACCAAAAAAAGAGTATTTTTTAGTCATGGAGCACAAATTGAAACGTTGTTTTCGCGTTTAAAAGAAGAAAAAAAAACACATTAGTTCCTTTGGACTTATTTTCTACTCTCTAACCAAATACTAAAAAATATTTTTAGGGAAATATTTTCCACTCACCAACCAAACAATGAAAAATAAGTAATAAAACTATTCGTTTTTCATGAAAACATTTTCTAGGAAAATATTTTTCATTTTCGTACCAAACACACCCTTAGTGAGTACATCAATTGAGGAGGAAAATTGGATGGCATAGAAGCAGCTAGTCACAAAAATTCTAAGTACATACAATCTGGCAGAATAAATTTTAACGCGAGGATTTGAATATAAGAATTTGTAACAAATGGAAGCTCAAACTAAACTATAAGTTTAACGCGAGCTACAAAATCTTAATACCAAATGCAAATTGAGATGCAAAATAAATCTAATGGATAGAATTCGTCTACAATTTTTCTTTTTTTTTTTTTGAAAAATTCCCCGAGGAATCCCGCAGCCACTACCCTTCGGGTGCGCTCTAGGTAACCTAGTCACTCTACAATCACACAAGATATATAAACCGCACTACGTAAGTCCGATACGACGAGCTCTGATTGAGGAGATTGCTGGTAAGGGGATCTGATCGATAGTCATCCATATGAAAAACTACTCACCCAACCAACTCAATCATTTTTGTCCAAGTTATTAAATAGGAATTCTCAAAAAAAAAAGATGGGCTGTTAGATCAGGGCCTACTCAATAAATTCGAAGGCCTAAAGCCAAACTTTAGTAAGGTACCATAAATTTTTTAATATAATTCATGTATATTCTTATTTAAAGTTTTCTCTTATTACTCTTCAAGATGCAAAGCTATAAATTAATCTTTTTAAGAATTAATTTCTTTAAATATTTCTTTTAATGAGAAATAGAATCAATGGGGCACCTATACTGTCAAAAAAGAAAAGAAAAAGAATAGATATAGAAACTTAACTTACTCATGTGGTCGAACAACCGCAACCAAATCTAGAAGAAGTTAAAACCTTTTATTTATATTAATTGTAAAAATATATTTTCTATCCTTTCTAAATATATTATATGTTGGATATAAATGTAATTATAATTAATTAATAAAGAACTTCATTATTTTCTTGTATTTATTATTTTACCTTTTTATTCAATATAAAATTATTTAGCACAAGAAAACTGACATCTTCGTTATAAAGTTACAATTAAGTTTTAAAAGCTTCAATATTCCTTGTATGGTCATGATATTAGAAATGTAATTAATTTTCTTTTCAAGTTTTTAAATTATCATTTCAACTTTCGAGTTTTTAATGGTAAACTTTGTCTAATATTTTAGAACTTTAAATTAAATTACTCAAATTTTAGTCAGCATATAAGGTTCTTGACAAGGAGAACCAAGGTAGTGTATTAATACAAATGGCTAATTTAGATAGGTGAAATACTAAATTATCATATATTTAAGTTTCTATCTCATGGTACATGTATTTACTAGTTATGTGTAATAATAACTATATTGAGGGGTCCTTTAACCCTTTTGGGAAAAAAGAACTTTATCATGCCATCATACTATTACGATGTTCAGAATGTCATATTGTATCGTAACAACAAGACACTAGTTCACTACGAGGTTCCCTGTAGTAGGCTATGCATCTCCTACTAAGATTGAAAAGCGACATCTTCTCAACCTCAATGGTTTGCTCATCCATGCTTCGAAGAGTTATCATTTTAGAAGCCATTTGCTAATATTGGCTTTGGTTATGTTGAGTCCCAAGATGATTATAAAATTGTACAAGTTGTGGGGTCATCGAGATGGAGAATAAATGGGTTAAACATGAATGCATATTTTATGTACAGTTTAAGAACAAATTTTTGGGAGAACTCCGGTAATTGCTTTGGGATCGGTCCTGCTGTACGTATAAAAAGACTGCATTGGCTTGTTGATCGAGGTCATGACGACTTCGAGTCATGGTTCGTTGCTTCTTTGGACCTTTTAGACATGACATACAAAGAATTAATATTGCCCATTTACCTTGATAATAATGTTGATGATTGTGAGGTTAGTTGGAGATTAGGGATCTTAAGAGGCAATCTTCTGTATCTTGTCACTGTTGAGTCCATGGGTTACGGGATAGAATGGATGGAGTAAGGTTGTTTCGGTCCCGTATCATGATATTGAAGATTTTAAGAATGATAAGAAGATTTGGCCCATTTATATGCAGCAAAATGATCAAAATGATCAAAATGCTTCAAGATTAATGGTGTATAACTCAAGATAGAAAGCTATAGAGCATATTACACATATGCCTTATAGCTTTGAAATTGAGGCTACTGTGTATATTGAAAGTTTGATTTCACCAAATCTTGTAGAGGTGATTTGAAAAGTTGTGATTTGTCCTATTGTAAACTAGGGGTAGACAATTGACACTCAATGATAGTAAATATAGAACTAACTTTATGAGAAGAAACCAATATACTGAAAAGTTAAGCCTAAACATGCATATGATGTAAACTTTTTCTGCTGTATAAATTCAGAAGGAGCACTTATAGTTGACAACTATTCTTGATAATATGCTTGTTGGACAACTTTATATTTCCCTGGAGGTACATTGGAGGAAAAAATCAATAGGAAGTAGAACAAGTAGTAATAAATAAGAAACCATAAAGCAACACATAAATACCTCCACCAATATCTAACTAAATAAAGTAGCATGAATCTACAGAACTACTGGCTCAAGTTCATCAGTAGTATCATCTAGAGTTAAAGAGATTTAAGATATCATCTGTTTTCTCATTGCAAGGAAGCTCTTTTGACCAAATATGCAAGAGTAGAAAATTTCAAACATTTGGCAGGTTCCATCATCCAAGTCATAAAGGTTGTGTGCTAATTTCCTGTTTCTTTCCATGTACGTTCACTTGATTGATGAGAAGAATCTTTAAAATGAAATTGGAGACAAAATACAGAAATGGAAGGTAATTTGCTGCTCCATGAGCAAGCCAATAAGTGCATATATATATATATATATATATATATATATATATATATGTATATATATATTGTATGGGGTCGAATACGATCGCTTACATAGGGAACACCGGTTTTGGATTTTGACGACCGGCTTCGATTGAGGTCGCCATCCGGTAGGTCGAGATCGGTACGTCGAGAAGGGAAGTCCGAGATCAGACATTATCAGGACGAACCTCGAAGCCAAGGCGTTCGAGACGAGATTACCGAGACCGATCCGGATAAAGCATCTTATGGTAAAAATATCAGATTTGCGTAACGGAAGGACCGGAAATCTCGTGATACGTAAACATCTCGGTGGGAATCGCGGCTCAAATCAGCAAAGACGTTGAACTCATTAATTTTAGAGATTTTTTACCTTGTAAATAAGTCTTTTACCTTGTATAGAATTTTTTTCCCCTTCTTATATAAATAGGCAGCCCTACTGTAAAAAGGGACAGACACAAGACACGATCAATATACAAAGTTTGGCATATTTTAACTGCTCTCTTCATTAATACTAATTTCATTCACGTTCATCTTAGAAGATTCCACCACAGTTGAGTTATTCAATATTGGTGGTTTGCTTACTCTCTTACTTGTTGAATTTTTTTTAATTGTATTAGACCAAATCACATATCTTTAAAACCACATATAAATTTAATTGTTACTCGTAATTAAGGGTGAACATGTATATATATATATATATATATATATACACATACCTCCCAGGTATCAGCTTCAGAATCAAAGGATAAAGAGATGCAGAGGGAACATATCGAGGACGATGATCAATGTTCAGCTCCTAATAACCACAGTTTAAAAAAGCTATATACCTTGTCTCAAAAAGTTGAAGCAACATAGGATGAAATCCACATTGTATAGCTATTTTTGCACAGGATGGTATGCACTTGTATAATGATTTGACAACAAACACTAATTAATCATATAATGTTTGCTGGCACCTATCAAAACTGGAAAGAAGTATATCAAAATTCTCAGTATAGCTGAAGCATTTTTATCAAGAATTACACAGCTAGCATGGAAACAGGTCAATTCCAGTTCATTTAAGATGTTATACTCAGCCTTAGTATGTTACATTCACCTCAGAAGATTTTTATAAATAATGAGAGTCACATTTAAAAGTATGCAATGAGAGTTACAGCACTGCCTATATATAATCAAGATTGTGCAACTCCTTCTGCATCTTTATCTCCGAAGCACAAGGCTCCTTCCGCCGCATAATCCCGAGTACGCTTTTCTCGGGTGATTGATATTTTAGTACGCTTCAACACCGGGCCTTGGGGTGCATCCACCCAGGAGTTGCACAGCCCCATAACGATGCCTTGGTGATATCGATGCTCGTACACAAAGATAAAGATTGTCACAAGCCAGAGTCTTCTTTTTCTTGCTGCTATTCTGCTAGCTCACCCCACTGGTCCATGACTATTGCTCATGGTACATGTATTTACTAGTTATGTGTAATAATAACAATATTGAGGGGTCCTTTAACCCTTTGGGGCAAAAAGAATTTTATCATGCCATCATACTGTCACGATGTTCAGAATGCCATATTGTACCGTAACAACAAGACACTATGGTTCACTACAAGGTTCCCTGTAGTAGACTATGCATCTTCTACTAACTTAGATTGAAAAGCGACATCCTCGTTATAAAGTTACAATTAATTTAGCACAAGGTTCCCTGGTCGATGACTATTGCTCGAGGGAGCAGGAAACATCTGATCACAATATATACATAGCGTACCTCTTCTTGCTATATTGTATAGCCTTTATTCAAATTATTGCCTTGATCTGATTTGTGTAATTAGAAAATTCGATGCACAAAGCATCGTGCGTTCACGTGCGGGTTGTGAGCACTGAGGGTGCTGGTACCTTGATCTTCCTTATGGTGATTCCTATGATAGGCAATGATATTCTTGTTAACAAGAAATATGTTTTTACTCAAATTTTTTTCTAGTTGGCTTCAGTCCCTGTCATACAACAAATTAAGGTGCACCATATAGCAATTAATGAAAATCATTTCAATCCTTCACGTTTACTTTAAAAATCAAACTCATCTTTCAACTTTGAATAATTGTCATTTTCTTTCTTTCATCCTATGCTAGGTTTATTTTGCCCTCGATAATTTTAACTCCCCACATATGCAATATTTCTTTATATTTTGCGTAGGTATTTTAACTATAATTTAAATAATAGTATATCATATTATGAATTTATTATTAATTTTATCATTACTTTTTCTTATTGTTATTTTAAGATTACGTGTATTAACTATACATATAATGTTGTGATTTTAAGTTCTACCTATTCTCTTATTCTACATTGTCTTTGAGTTTTGATTGTTATTAATGAATTTTTTAATTGTAATAGAAAATTCATGTAAAATAGATAAATTTTAGGAAGCTATCATAAAATCTACCTCTATTTTCACCCATTATTTTTTTATTAACTACATTGCATAAATTTGTAACTCTTTTATCCCTTATTTTGCAAAATAAGGGATAAAATCATATTTTATGTTTAAATTTTGAATTACCTGAATAAAAAATTGCTTAAGAAAAATAAAAATAACTTAAAATAGCCGTTTATTTAATCGTTTAAACTAAAAATAATTAGTAATTATGTATATAATAAGAGTATAATCATGTATAATAAGTATAAATTTATACTAGATAAGAAATAAACCGTCAATCTAACTGGCTATTCGTGTAAAAATCCCTTATAACAATAAAAAAAATAAAAAAATTACATAAATAACCGGTCAGATTAACAATTTACTTTTTTAGCCTTTATATATATATATATATATACATGAATTATCCATATATATATATACCTTCTAGTGGCTAGTTTTTGAGCGGCTATTTGGGTTAGTAACAAAAAGACAGCAACGAATGCCAGTTCAGATCCATCCACAAATCACAGCACATACAAATTTGTCTTTTTCCAACAACAATTAGCTTCAGTTTTCATTTCACATTAGCTTCACCTAAACCCTTAAACAATTCTTTAATCATCTTTCTTTTTTCTAGTTATGACAATGAAAATCTCACATTAATTAGGCCATATAAGCACCCCCAGATCTGCTTTTGCAGAAAACTACAGTAGAATCCAGATCCTTCTGAAAAAACAAGAAGATGTTTCTGTGGGATTGGTTCTATGGAGTTTTATCATCTCTAGGTTTGTGGCAAAAGGAAGCTAAGATCTTATTCTTAGGCCTTGACAATGCTGGCAAAACCACTCTTCTTCACATGCTCAAAGATGAGGTACTATTAATCCCTTTATTTTTCTCATAACTTGTGATGTTGTTTGATTGAACATGGAGTTTGTCAAGGAAAGAGTTTTGAAACTTGTGGTATAAAAAAAGCTATAGATATTTGTGTGATAGAATGAGAAGTTTAAAGTTAAATTATTTATAATATAGAAAATTAGCATTTCTTTGGGAAGGATTAAAAGATTGTGCATCACATAAATTGAGACGAATTGAGTAATTATGACGAATCTTTGAGAAAAACTTGAATTGAGTTGAAATGAGCAAATGGGTGCCGACGATTCATATTGTGTCTAGTTGATTGATTGTGGTCTAATACTCTTGTTTCTAAGTATAGAAAGCTAGCATTTTTTATTTTTTTTGGATAGGGCAGTAGGCTAAACAATAAAGTGCATCGCATAAATTGAGACGGATGGAGTAATTATGATGAATCTTTGAGAAAACTTGAATTGAGTTGAAATGAGCAAATGGGTGTTGAGGATTCATATTGCGTGTAATTGATTGATAAATTATGGTCTAATAGTCTTGTTTCTAAATATAGAAAGCTAGCAATTTTTTGGGATAGGGCGATAGGCTAAAAAAGAAAGTGCATCACATAATTTGAGATGGATTGAGTAATTATGATGAATCTTTAAGAAAATTTGAATTGAGTTGAAATGAGCAAATGGGTGCTGAGGATTCATATTGCGTGTAGTTGATTGATTGATTGTGGTCTATTAGTCTTGATTTATCATAAAATATTGTCTCCGTTTTGATTATTTTTAATTGCATTTCATTTACAGAGGTTGGTTCAGCATCAGCCGACTCAGTATCCTACATCTGAAGAGTTGAGTATTGGGAAGATAAAGTTCAAAGCTTTTGACTTGGGAGGTCATCAGATCGCTCGTCGGGTCTGGAAAGATTACTATGCCAAGGTCTGTTTTTTGTATTAAATGTGCATTTTCTGCATACGAGGATTGAACTTGTCTTGCTCATTTTGTTGCATTATTTATTCTCCGCATTCTCCTATCTTGGTTACTACTTATGTAAGTTTTCGGGATTGTGCTGAATTTCTCTGTCTAACTAGAGTTATATCAATACTTGGATTTTGTACCTAAGCATTTTTTATGCTTTAATTCACTGTGGGAATCAATAGAAATAATCAAAAAAAATCTCTTTTTGATAATCCAAAAGTAAAGAAAACTCGAGATTGCCTATTAAATCATGTGATTGCATCAGATCCATGTAGTCTGTATTGCATGTTAATCTTTTTGCTTATCTTGTTGGTCTGAAGTTTGTCTTGCTGAATTTCGTGCTATAAAGTATGTGGAGCTCTTTCCCTTTGTAGAAACAATCAGAAAGTTTGACTAGCTCGACTTGGTTAGCGCAACATTATATATCCGCACATTGCATATTGAAGGGGAGCTTGGAGCAACGGTAAAGTTGTCTCCGTGTGACTTATAAGCCATGGGTTCGACCCGTGGAAGCAGCCACTAATGATTGCATTAGGATAGACTGTCTACATCACACCCCTTGGGGTGCGGCCCTTCCCCGGACCCTGCGTGAATGCGGGATGGTTTGTGCACCGGGCTGTCCTGCCTTAAACGTGCCAATCTTGGGAAGCTACTGTAATAGGTTATGTTGCAAATGGAATACCTTTATCCTCTAAGACAGCTGGATTTTGGAGATGATAACCATAATATCTATGCCTATTGCTATATTCTACTTATCCAGAGACTCTGCTTTTCGTTCCCCCCTTATCAAGATGACTTGTCTTTCTCTTTAGTGGCCCTTGTAGTTATTACTTATTAATGCCTCTAGGTTGGATGTCCCCTGCAGAAACTATGCAACATTAGTTTGGTGACAATTATCTCCGTCAATATAGGAACTTTAGAAAATATTCATGTGACAAGTTAAATTTGTTGGAAGTGTAGTAGGTCTATTGCAGCATTGTCTTTACCTTGTTTGGACTAATTTGTTCCTTTGTTAGCATTTGACATGTTCCTTTTATTTAGTCTCACTTGTAGGCTTGTACTATTGCCAAAATAACATTTCTTTACTAGACATGAAGAAAGATGAAATCCTTGTTCTTCCCGTCCTTCTAGTGTTAGGAAGGTACTTGATTCTTGTGTAGGATAATATTGCCTTTTTCCAAAAAAATTGATGTTTTTTCAAAGTCAAATCGGGTTATGGTTAATATTTATGCCAATTGACTATATTCTACTCAGGCAGATACTCTCCTTATCTTTCTCCCTCATCGAGATGACTTGCCTTTCTCTTTAGTGACTTGTCACTTAATAAGGCCTCTAGAATGCTTGTCCGTGCAGCTACATTGAAACATTGTTGTGCTTCATTTGATGACATTTATATCTGTTAAAATAGGGACTTTAGAAAGTATTCATGTGACAAATTAAATATGTTGAAGGTGAAGTTGTCCTCTTGCAGTATTTTTGTTAACTTTTTTAGCACTAATTTGTTGCATTACTAATGTTATCATTTTTTTTTTGGAGTCATTTTAGCATAGCCAAACTAAAATTTCTTTACTAAAGATGGATGACGATGGAAATCTTGTTCTTTCCATCCTTTTGGAGCTAGAAAGGTATCAATTTTTGTGAAGGGTGATTTAGCATTCATCAAAATAAATGTCCGAGATAGTGTTACCTTACTCAAAAATAAATGTCACGTATGACTTAAAGATACTTGAAATAAATTTAATATTTATCAGTGATAAAGGAAGGAAATGATAAGTTACATAGTGACTTATACTGGATACCGTTTGATCAAAACTTTATTTATATTCTGAAAGGACTCATTCAATTTTTCTTTTTGAATCCTGTTATAGGCTTGCAAATTTTTAAAGAAAATAACAAACGAGAGAAGCGTGCAGTTGTTGTCCTATAGGTTAAAAGGACTAGACATTCTTGTTCCTTTATTTTAGGTCTCTATTGTGCCATTTCCCTCAAGGTTACAAGCTTGACTCCGTGATAATTTTCCATCTCTGATCTTGGTCTTGATTGCTTTTTAGCCTCCTAGTGTTTGCCTAACTGTCTTACAGTTCTAGCCATTTTCCCTTTTCTTTTTTTTGGGGTGGGGGTGGGGGGGGGTGGCGGCTAATCAAATAGATCCGACAATCCTTAATATGTTTTAGACAAATTCTCCTTACTCTCACCAAATGCCAAATTTGGCCATCCTATATCCGTAGTTTAATGGACATTTTAGTCAAATTTGATTTTTTTGCTTTTTTGGTGGCTGTTAAACTGGCCAATGAGTATTCTGGAGTTTTGTGTCAATTGGCTCGAGTTGCTGTTTATGCAGGTTGATGCAGTTGTATACCTAGTTGATGCATTCGACAAAGAGCGGTT
Source organism: Nicotiana obtusifolia (assembly GCA_002018475.1). Classification (NCBI taxonomy): domain Eukaryota; kingdom Viridiplantae; phylum Streptophyta; class Magnoliopsida; order Solanales; family Solanaceae; genus Nicotiana; species Nicotiana obtusifolia. The sequence continues at coordinate 69,353 of MCJB01049320.1, forward strand.
TGCAGAGTCAAAGAAGGAATTAGATGCGCTTCTTTCTGATGAGGCCCTTTCTACTGTCCCCTTCCTCATTTTGGGCAACAAGATAGACATACCATATGCTGCCTCAGAAGATGAATTGCGTTATCATCTTGGCTTGACTGGTGTCACTACTGGCAAGGGTAAGGCGAATCTTGCTGATTCTAGTGTTCGGCCTTTAGAGGTATTTATGTGTAGCATTGTACGGAAAATGGGTTATGGCGATGGATTTAAGTGGGTATCTCAATATATAAAGTAGGTTCCATTAGCAACACCTGAGACGTTCAAAGAGATTGCATCATCGATATGCTGCAGATCAGCTAATTTTTTCCGTTTCTGGAAACGATGAAATATTGGGTTTCTCAGATATTTGTTCATTTATTTTCGAACTGAGCAGGTCTTTTGGTACCAATTTTGTACAATTTGCTGTCTATGTAGTTCGATGACAAGGTATTCTTATTTCTCTGTAATATTTACGTGTAGCTCGAAATCGCCATCTACATATTCTTGACTTAAATTCATACCTGTATTTGTTATCTCCCGTTCAGTTATATTATGAATTTATATTAACGTTCTACCTATCTTTATTGTCTCTTCATTCACTGTATGCACTGTTTTTTGTATGCAAAAGTTGACCTTTTGGTTTCTAAGTACATCATTCAAATGGAACTCTAGATGCTGTCGAAGTAAAGGATCGTCAACCTCTTTTTTCTTCTTGAGAAATAACTAAAATGACAGAATTTCTTACGACAAAAAGATTTCCCTTTTCTTTATTTACAGATGGGTTTTATCGGTATATGAACTGAATTTCTTATGAACTCCTAACTTTATACAACAAGTGAAATCTGGGGAGGGTAATGTGGATGCAGCCCTAACCCCTGCCTTCTGAAGATAGAGAGGCTGTTTGTGAATCAATTCCTGCATGGTTAATGTGTCCTATTATTTTCTACGAGGCTATTACAAACTTCACTCGTTCATTTTAATGTCAAGTTCACTATTATGTCCCTTTCAAAAGTCATAACAACTGTATTCTAAAATCCATGTCTCTACTTCCACTTTGCCTTTGTAGATGTTCTCGTGATTTTTCTTTTTATAGTAATGGTGTTTGGGTCAGCTTTCGTGCATGACTATTTTACCACATACTTGCTACCTCTCACCAATATAGGTACTTGGTAATGCTGTCCGCCAAGGGTATATTAAGTACTGAAATTTAACTCTGTACATGTAGTGCAAAGCTAGAGGATTTTTTTGAGAAGAGAATATGAAAATAACAAAAATAGATTAAACTAGGTAACAAAACTTTTCCAGCTAGCAGTGGTAAGTACATTTTCCCCATGTTTACAATGATATAGGAGCAGATTCAGCTTCTGCTGAGCCAGTGGCATTAACATCTCAAGCTAATATCTTTTCTTCATCGGATCTTGGAAACAACCTCTCTACCTTCCCAGGGTAGGGGTAAGTTCTGCGTACATAAGATTTCACTAGGTTGTTGTTGATTCTTGCTACGAATCCCTTAACACTCAGCAACTCAATGCTTCATATTTCACCGGAATTGGTTGATTAAAACCAGCTGCTTGACACAACAAATTGCCAACTATTGCAATGTCTCTGCAGAACACCCCTTGGAACACTGTCGCATTTGTGTTTGTAGCATTTGTGTTACTACATGATGTAGTATTACACATATCTGAATCAAGAATTTCAGCTCTAGATTGTTGATGTTCTTGAATTTGCTGAACTTGTAGCTGCATTGCAACGGTGCCAAAAGTTTCAGCTTTTGATTGTTGAAGTTCTTGATTTAGCTGAACTTGTTGCTGCATCAGTTGCAATGCTGCAGCAGCCTTCTTTCTCTGCTGCTCTGCCATTTCTTCGTCCTTTATTATCGTCATCAAACTAGCATAACCCCTCTGCATCATTCTATACAACAATAAAGCAGACATCTTTGCTCTATCCCTTACCGAATCTACATCTTGTTCATCTGCAAACTCACACCTTTCCACAAAACTCGTCGATTTATCAGGCTTGTGTCTTAAAGTTAACAACAAATGCGCTCTTTCCAGTTCTGATCTTGAACAACCCCACTTCAACCCAATGAATGCATAGTAATCTACATTCCCCGTTTCGCCATTTGCTACCCTCTTCTTCAATTCTTGAATTTTAGTAGCCAAGGAACAAAGCCTCCCTGGAATTTCCCTGTATTCCACATTTTGACGCTTCCATATTGGTCCTGGTAATTTCCTATCGCGTAGAATAGAATTGTACAAGAGTTTTAAGTGTTCCAAATCGTGAAGACTATCGGGCAAGCATCTTATGGTTTCAAATAATGCAGCTCTGGTCCTAAGAGCATCAATACAAGAAGGGTCCAATGCTAACGTTCGGTTGCAATCAGCTATTGCCTCTGCAGTTCGACCTGAGGAACGATATGCTGATGCTCGATGCATATAGCATTCAGCCATGAATCCCTGAGGGGCACCACGACGACCATCCACAATTTTTGAAAAATGTCTAATAGCTTCTGAGTAAAGACCAGCGTCAAGAGCTGCAATAGCAGCAGTTTTTCGTCGTAAGAGGAGCTTGATATGACTGAGAAGTTGAGAGATGGTTTCTGACTCGGTTATTGGCAAAGTTGTGCAGCCTTTGCCTGAGAGCGGAAATTTTGCAAATGAGAAACTATCGTCTGACCAACAAATGCTCTCGCGTCTAAAGGCATCTGTAGCAAGGCGTTTTCCAGTTTGTAACAGAACCATTGCATCTTCCATTAGACCCAAATGGCAACAAGCTTGTCCTAGGACCAAGTACCTGTCGAGACATAATATAACTAAGTAATTAAAAGCATGTTCTCTCTAACAACTCAAACAAATAGAAATAATTCAACATGGTATCAGAACAGATAATAGATTCTGGTACAAATCTCATTGCCACCCGAAAAGCAGCTATTTTTCCCGTCCCATTTTATGTGGCACTCTTTCTTTTTTAGTCAGTCCCGAAAAGAATGTTACCTTTTTTATATTTAATAACAATTTAACTTTAGAATGCACGTTATATATATATATATATA
>MCJB01049320.1:72674-101727 GCA_002018475.1 Nicotiana obtusifolia
TATATATATATATATATATATATTCTAGACCACAAGTTTCAAAAATCTTTCTTTGTTAAACTCTGTGTCCAACCAAACACCGTCACATAAATTGGGACACAAGGAATAATATTTTCACGTGTTTGTCCCATGGAAAAAACTCAGGCTCACACGTGAAGATGCATCGAGACAAATATAATTAAGTAATTAAAAGTGTGACTGCTTACCTCCATTGCCCTTCTTTATTGCAATTCTTGTAAAGGCTAGCCATAACTTTCTTCTTCAAATCAGAAACAGAGAAGCACTTGAAATATGGTTCATCACCAGAAGAAATGAGCCTAATTTGCTCCTTTGAGTTATCAAATGAACCAGAAGAAGAGGTAGAAGAGGTGTCATCATTGGGAATTCTTAGACTTGGAATATAGTCTTGTAACATATAGGCTACATCCCTAAAACACCTTAAATAAAGCAAACATCGAGCCTTTAACTCAAGTGCTATTTCAAGTCGTGGAGAAAGTACAAGTGCAGCTTCAAGAAGTCCAAGAGCCGAAGCAATCTCATTTGTTTCTTGAGTGGCAATGAGAGTCTTTGCATCTTTGATATATTTTTCAACAATCTGAAAAATAAATACAGAACATCAGTTCATGACTATGTATACAATTGTCTATGAAAGTTTTGTCGCCTTTTTCACGACGCGAATCTGAATTAGTCAGATCAATGAGAGTGAAGCCCCGTGCACAAGGCATCCTGCAGTCACGTAGGGTCAAGAGAAGGGGTCGCACCTCAAGAGGTATGACGTAGACAGCCTACTATAATGCAAGCATTAGTGGCTGCTTCTTACGGCTCGAACCCGTGACCTATAGGTTACACGAAGACAACTTCACTGTTGCTCCGAGACTCCCTTCAGTCAGATCAATGAGAGTAAAATCAAGAATACGTTGTTACCTTTTTGTTGCTAATCCACCAATGCTTCTTTTCTCCACAGGAAAGAGTTGGAGATGCAGCCATTGTTGATGTACAAGGATCATTAACAATCAAAATTCTACAAAATTTTATGGCTTTTGGCCTAATGGGTTTCTGAGTTTACATTAATATTTTCATTTTTATGATATTTGAAATGAAGAGAGAGTATATGTAAATATGATATAGAGAGGGAGAGGGAATGAAAGGGAAGTGCATGAACATACGGTGCCAGCTTTGACCTAATAAACTGAGAGAAAACTTTGGTCCTTCTGTTTCATCGCTGGCAAACCACGCACCCACGCCAGAATCTCTGTAAAGACTACTATCCCTCTCTACAGTCTATATTATTATAGAGTTATGTAGATGTATTTAATTATACATTTAAACTAGACATGCCAATACTGTGAACAATATTTTTTTATATAACTGCGGTGGTATCCGATCATCTCGCGCACACCTTAACTATTCCATTAAATCTATGCTACCTCTTACTAGTACAATATCGGATAATTCTATCCATTAAAATTTAGATAGATGGGAAGAAATTACCGATAATTTTTCAACCATTATTTTAGAATTTTTTTTTTCCCCAATACCACTGGAATAATACATAATTCCAAATGGATATATTACCGCTTAAGGGTCGTGATAGGATGGATTGATCCCTCTCCTTTAACAAGAGGTTTCGAGTTCGAGCTCTGAAATGAAAAAAATTTTGGTAGGAAAATTTTTTCCCTTTAATGAGTATCATGCAGAGTGTTTTCAGATTAGACAGAACCTCAATACGAATACCAAATATCGTATAAGGAATAAAATGGAATAGTTGCGCATACCTCAACTATTCTATTAAATCTATGCTACCTCTTACAAGTACAATATCGGATAACCCTATCGATTAAAATTTAAATAGATGGGAAAAAATTACCGATAATTTTTCAACCATTACTTTAGAATTTTTTTTTCCCCAATACCACCGGAATAATACATAATTCCAAATGGATATATTACCGTAAGGGTCATGATAGCCCTTTAACAAGAGGTTTCGAGTTCGAGCTCTTAAATGAAAAAAAATTTGATAGGAAAAATTTTTCCCTTTAATGAGTATCGTGCAGCGTGTATTCAAATTAGACGGAACCTCAATATGGGCCTTATGCGGCACTCCGGATTAGTCAGGGCTTCAATGTAGATACGGAATGGATAAATATCACTTTTAGTTTGAGAGCAACAATACAGTGTCATTTTCTTATACGAAAAACCGATTGAAAATTCAAAATTAATATGTTAAACGTTATATTCAATTAAACGCTGTCATATGAACAGAATAAAAGAGTATTAGATTCAATATCCATATATCTATTTTAGATTGGCATTTACTAACACAATAAATTATAAGTCGTTTTCAACAAATTTAAACTACTAGATCCAAGGCTATTATGTCCCTTATCTAGATCACGGGTCCTCGGATTCAACCACCATGGAAAAAGATGAGACTTCCAACAAGTTGCCTTAAAACAAAGTAAAGAAAAGTGCGTGAATTTTCCTGCCTTTCTTTATTTTTGCTGGAATGTAATATTTAAAAGTGCTTAGATATAAGTAGTGTTTATTGCACCTTTGAGACAATAAATGTGAACTAATATAGCCATGTATATTTTTGTACACCTGTCAATGGAGAAAAACAGATCCTATGTAGGCTAGCTTGCTAAAATATTTAACAATATTAGGAGATGGTAGGGTATTTCTCGAACCGAGAGTTTATTGGAAATAATTTCTTTATTTTTATAAGGTAGGAATAAAGTATACGTACACTCTATCTTTTCGCACATTATTTATAAGATTACACTGAATATGTTGTTGTTGAGGAGATGGTAGGATAGAATAATCATTTGATGGTTGTGGTAAGATGAATATATAGGAGCCGTTCATCTTTAATTAGAGGTTTCGAATCTAAGTTCTGGAAATGAAAAAAATGGTATTGACGGCTCAATAGCTTCTGAGCTTGGCTGTCTTTCATCCGTCCCAGTCTCTCCAGAAACTTTTCTTCTATTACAAGGAGGAGGCACGATAGCGAAGATCAATCCATCTCAATCTACAAAAAGCATTGCCTTGAGCATGCAACCCAAAAAGATAGAAAGATCGCTCGCTCGAAGAAAATTCTTTTAGAGCCTGATACCAGCCAAGCCCACACCAGACCAAGAAAAGGCAAACTAATCAACCAAGACTCAGTCACGACCTTTGTAACCTCACGGCCACTCACTCGTAGGGATCGGGACCCCACCAAAGGGGGAGGGAGTCGACTGAACATCTCAGCCATTGACGGGAAACAGGAAGCAATTTTTTCTTTAATCGTCTTATACAGTATAAAGCGAATTAATCAGAGTTTCAATACGAATACCAAATATCGTATAAGGAATAAAATGGAAACGCAAGAAGATAAGCAGTAGATAGAAATTGGGGTGAGAAAGTGACAAGTGCTCCCTCTCGTAAGGTGTAAGGCAACAGAATCATGCTTTTTCCCCTTTGCTTTTCTTTTCACCCACATTTAATTTAATGAATGCACATGAAATATTGAGTCGACAACCAGATTGGGTTGTCTTAAAGTCTCTCTAAAATAATAAACTTCCCTTTTCCTTCCTTTTCCTTTTTCCTTCTCACATAAAGGTTCCCCTCACCCCTAGGCCTCTAACTTTATCTTTATCTAGGTAAGAAAGAGATGAATTTAAAATTTTTGTAAGTGTAATTTATAGGTTACGGATTTCAAAAAGTAACTATTGTTGTTTGCATAAATGCGGGACTTTGTCTACATTACATCTTATTGGGATGCAGTCTTTCTTTAGATTTGTATATATCAAAATACTTCATGCACTAAGTTGTCTTTTATATGTCTCTGACTATTTTATAGAACCTACTATCTATCATCTACTCATATTGCCCACTAAATTAGACATATGATAAGAAATTATCTTACGTCTTTATTTCTATTGATGAGAATTCAATTTTAATTTTTCATTTAATTTTTATTAAAAGTATATAGTAATCATTTCGTACGACCTATAGGCGGATTTATAGTGTTTGTTACGCGCTCACATGATCACCTAGTAACTTTTTCTTAAACTATATATATATATATATATATATATATATATATATATATATATATATACACACACACACACACACACACATTAAGAAATTCACTAAATATCTTCAATCAGTTATTATTGTAATATTAATTTGAGGTCGTTAGAGAAATTCAAAAATTTTAAATTTCGATTTGCCTATGTTAATATAATGTTTTTTTTTTTCATATGTTAAGACCGTGATTTTTAAATGCTTTTTCTCAAATCTCATGCTCAATCAAATGTCACCAAATAAATTAATATAGAAAGATTATACAAGTATTTAGTAATCGTTTCCTCCGGCCTATATTATTTCTTTACTTAAATTCTTTTTTAATAATTATGGTATTCGAATCAATTTGCGCATAACTTAAATCATTCCATTGTATTTCTATTTCTTCCTATTAATACAAGTATCAAATAATTTTGTTCCCAAAATTTTCTTTTACCTAATTATTATAGGTCGAGATTATTGTAGCACATGCTGACACCACGATTCTTGTCCAGCATTGAAATGAGATGATGACCTTAGACAGATTATAAGCCCCTTATTATTTTCCTCTATTTATCCACGAAACGTCTTTTCAAACAAACTTCCTCGTCAAGTACATATTAGTGCGAAGAAGATGCCAACGAGAACTAATCAACTGACTTTAGCACAAAGTCTAGCTCCATGTGACCACATACATATATTTTATCATCATCTTTTTTGGTTTTCCGTCCGGTATTGTTTAGTAATTGTATTTAGACTCGATTAAATTTGAATTCGCGCTAAAAAATTTCACATTGAAAGTAAAGTGCTCTTTAACTAAAGCGATTATATACTCAGGACCCGTACATAAAACCTCTAATTAAGGATGAAAGAATACTTACCACTTCATCACAAATCTTATTAGTTATTATTGAAGTGTATGACTATCTCATCTAAAAGCTTAAGCTATTGAAAAGAGTCCACGTTTATTTACTTAATTAAGTTTTCAACATGTCCCTTTACATGCGGGCTTGATTCTTTTTTATGAGCCAAACACGTGAAATTTTTTTTTATACCGAGTGACGGTGGAATCGGAAATCTCTGTCTGCTCTAATACCTTATAATAGTGTGTGACCATCCTATCTAAAACTTAAGTTGTCAGAGAAAGCATTGTATTGGGTCGGACGCAATCAAGCATACAAGGAGGATCGGGTCCAAGTGTAGTCTAGAGTCGGGTTGCTTCAAATCGGAACCAGCGTTTCGGGAAGGAAAGCTTGAGGTCGGGCGTCGTTGGATTCGAAGTCAGAGCGGTGGGGATAAGGTGATCGAGACCGGCCTGGATAAAGGCATTTCATGGTAAAATATCAATTTCGTGTAACGGAAAGGCCGAAAATCTCGTGAAGCATAAATATCTCGGCGAAAATCACGGCCTCAATCCTCAGAGACGTTAAACCAATATTTTTTTAGGGATAATCCATCCTGTAATTAAGTCTTTTATCATATGTAGAATTCTCCTCTTGCCTATAAAGGGACCTTTAACTTCATTGTATAGGGAGGGACACATCACTGGCAATACTGATTATCATTTTCTATCTATCTCTTATAAAAGTTATCTATTTTTCATTGCATATTGCTCCATCACAAAAAATTCATTCAACCTCAACGGTTTGATTATTCTTTTATTTATTTAAGTCAATTCTTATTCGCCGCTATATTTTTCATTGTATCGAATTATTTTACGTATCCTTAACACCGCGAATAAATTCAATTGTTACTCGTATTTTAGAGTAAATAAGCGTATTTTTATTTATTTGATTATATCTTCACCTGTTATATCTAATCATCATTACTATTGGCTCCATTCATCATGTGCGTTCAAACAGAAAGAGGAATAAGAGTATGCCAATAATTCATGACACCAATTATGAAAGAGGTGATTGTACTAAATGGTGCAAGATATATTACAACAGCCCATATGCTAACCTAATGTGTGCTTCTTATAATTACCTCTTCTATCTAATTTCTTTGTTTCCCTTTTTCATTTTGACTTCCTGATGAGTTCGTTTTGGGAAATTAACGTGGCTTTTGTTTAAATCTAACGCTTTTGTAACAAGGTTTTCATGAGGCTGATCTTGAGGCGTCATTCAAGCGCGAATATTTTGTTTAAGAGAATATTTTTGGTGTAAAAGTCTCAAATTCAGGATCTTCCGCTGCGCGAATTTCCTGAGAAACGAAGTCATAAGCACGTAGGTTCAAGGCTAGACCGACTACTCCAAGAGCATTCATCCACAAACCGGTTACTGGTACAAATAACATAAAGAAATATAATCAACGTTTATTGGAAAAAACAACCCCAAAAATTTGGGACCAAATATGTCATTGGATTTCTCTTATATTTACCAATCATAGTTCGAATAAATATTTAGCACGATCTAGTTTAAAATTTTCACCCAATTGAACACGTCTAGCATGTTTTTTCACAGTAGCATAATCACTATAACTGACGCCGTTGAGTTCACCGCCGTAGAACTCAAAAGTTACACCTACTTGTTCAACACTATACTTCGATTCTGCCCTTCTAAAAGAAACATCGGCTCTAACAATTCCATCGCCATCCACAAACAATGAAATTTAGTTTGTATATAGTTTGGTTCCATACAAAATCATCATGATAATTGTATATATAATTATTTGTTCCAGCAAATATATACTCAATAATCATGCGACAGTTTTTGGGGCCAAAAGAAAAAGAATAAAATTAAGGAGAAAAGAAATGTCCAACCATAGTAGGAAAAAAGAGTTGACCATTTTGTGGTTGGGGCTAGCTCATGAATGGAGGCATGCAGCTGGTTATAAGGAAGTAATATTCCTCCATAGTGTGGAGTCAAGATTTTCACTAAAAAATTTTAAATATAAAAAAATAAATATACGAAAAAATTAATAAAATTCAATATATTTATATAGTATAATTTTTGGCGAGATAATGTCAATCGGCTCTCCTTGGACAAGGGTAGCTCCACCTCACATAATAATTTTCGTTGTTTGATTGGTCTACATATAATTGTAACAATGATCTCCTCATCGATTTTTAATTTCTTGTATTAACCACTTGCTCCCCATTCATATTGTAAAATATATACTGGATTAGGGGCGGATTCAGTGTTCTGGCTACGGGTTTGGCGAACATATTAGTTTTGGTTCGAATATTGTATTTGTCTAGAATAGTTTATTAAGTATTTGTAATTTAATAATTTAGAACCCAGTAATTTAAAATGCCTAAAATTATAAATCCATAAGCTTGAAATTCTAACTCCGCCTCTATACCGGACATCGGCGCCATATATTCACAGGGTTTGACTTGCTATAAATAAAAAGAAAAATAAAAAAAATTACACCAATGGGAATCCAAGACTTGCATTCGTTGTTTAATGTGAGTTTTGCATTGAATCATAGAATCAAACTAACACATGATGCGGTGTGCTTTAATGAGGTGATCAGTCTATAACATTTTATAATACTGAGAACGAGGCAAAATAACAAAATAAAATGAACCTTTTAGCTAGAATTAGTAAATTCATGACGTATAAAAGTTGATAAGATAGTAATAAATAGTTAAGTATTTACGTAGTAGAGCCTGTTTGGCCAAGCTTCTCGAAGGCCAAAAGTATTTTTTTGGTCAAAAAAAGTATTTTTTGAAAAATTTAATGTGTTTGGCCAAAATAAAAAAGTACTTTTGACCAACAGCAGAAGCAGTTTTTCTGCTTTTGGGAAGAAGCAGAAAATTCTAGCTTCTTCCAAGAAGCAGAAGCAGAAGCAGAAAATTAATTTATTCAAGACAAAACTATCCTCACCATAAATTTATATTTTTCAAATTATCCTTTACATTTTCTTTCCATATATATATATTGCCCCTAATTTAATGCTTTAGCAGTGTGAGGTAATAAAATATTGAGCCATCTTCAGTTTGAATGGTAAGATGAGAAATTTACTAATATCGATTGCTAAAAAATAAATAAATAAAATAAACTATTTTCTTATGTACAAACGGTTTTATTTAAATTGATCTCCAAATTTATTTTACTTCTGTACTTCCGATCCTAATGCCTAGATTAAATAATAACTAACCTACTATATATAATAGGTTGAATTATATTGATAAAAAAATTCATTACATTATTTGTGTATATAACTTAAATCTTTTTATCAATGTCAATGTAGGTAAAGATAAGGTGTGGTAAATGAAGAATTGGGATTATCATTAAGAAAAGAAATATAATAAATAGAACATATGTGTTACATGTTTGTTTTGGGTGCGCTTGCTTGCGCATCACATGCTATATTAATTATTTAAATCATTTAAATTAATTATCTTTTTATTTTACTTTATATGATATTGTTATTATTCGGAAAGTCAGACAATGTTTTATTTAAGGAAAATCTTTTCATAAATAATGTCCAATTTGAGTTTAAAAAATTAGAAGATTTGCCTTTGTATTCCGAACCTTAGTTCTTTTTAAATCGCAAAGAGTAAAACATTGATTAATTATGAATTAAAATCAATTAGTAAGGGTAAAAAATAACCATTTTTCCTCCGGTCCGTGTTAATTAATTTTTGGTTTTTCTTTTTTGTGGTTCATGATATTTGACTTTTTTAGATATCAAGGAGTTAACTTCTTTTATCAAAATTGCCCTTGGAGTAAAGTATCTCGGAGTATTTATTTATATTTTTAATGAACAGATTAAAGAAATAGTGAAGGTTAATATGGTTATTTTTATTGTTAACTAATATTAAAAAGTGTATTCTTTAATATGTGTGAAAACTATCAAAAAAATCAATTAAAGTGAAACGAAAAAAATATAAATTATGAAGGGGTTGTTAGTTGTTGGCTTCCATTTTCTAGACATGTTGGACTCCAAGGAGACATAATTATTTATTCTATGTGAATACTCAAAAAGATTCTCTTATCAAATGGAGTATTAATTAAAACTTATAATACAGTGTTAATTATAATCATAATTAGCATCATCGTCATCATTATTAGTTTATTATTATCTTTAATTCTGCCTACTGACTCTTGTAATTCTGCAGAGATCATGACTATTACTTAAATAATTGCCCTGTGCTCTACGTGGCTTTTCATTAAGAAAATTTAACCAATGAAATGAATATCGAATCTGAATTTTGAGAGGAGTGCACGTGCTTTCACGTGGAAAAAAGGATAGCCAAAAAGAAATGAAAATATATACTAGTATATGAGTTTAAGTTATATAAATCGTTAAAGAATTAAAGTAAAAAAAATTAGCAAATAATTTATTTTATTTTTAAGATTATAAACAAATTTACTTATTTTATTTTTAAAATTATAAATCTTACAGTTTAAGAAACACTACCTGTAAATATTTTTTGGTTAATCTGATTGATATGATCGATTCACTCAAACACTCTGAACTGATGAAGAAGATGAAGAAATCTTGAAGAGAGAAAAAAAAACGTGAGAGACTTATTTCGTGGTAACACCCTGTTAGGGTAAACTTCCACGGCGGCGGGATTTATATATATTAATAATTAAGGGTATTTACTATACAAGGAGAATAAACAGTACAACCTATATATAGATCCCAAATAGTCTCAAACCTATAAGAGAAAGGTCTCCCAATTTGACCAGGATTATAGGTTTTCCTTTCCCAAATCTATGAGGACAATGAGTTTTCCTAAACCTATAGGGATTATGAGTTTCCTAAAAATACAAGGAAATAATTCAAATTCATCGCATATTAATCAGGCTCCACACCTAACACTGATAATGTAAAAAAAAAATTACATTGACAAAAAAACATAAATTTTATGTCTTCAAAAGAAAAGGTAATTTTCAAGTTGCTAGTGTATTATATAGAAAAACAGAAATATTATATGTCAATCTAAGGGAGGGATTGAAGGGGGATTTGTTAGTTTGTTTCTCGTGATCCAATGGATCAACAAAAGATGGTTTTTTTATGTTCTAATTTCATGTTGCATGTAAGTTATGTTGACATAGATATATTTTCGATATTTTCAAAACAACCTAATTTCTAATTATATACAGAGGTCTTAGAAGCAGACCTACGTACGGATTCACGTAAATTTAATATTTTTTTGTTAAAATTATATATAAAAACATATTTATTATAAATATTTATTTGAGAACTTAATTAATATTATATTAAAAAAAATTATTGTAAAAATTTATATAATTCCGCAAATATAACGAGGGAGGTGGATTTATTATTATAATTTGTTTTCTCGTGATCCAATTAATGGATCATATATTACCGTGAGCGCTTGACCCTTATATTGAGAAAATTAAAATTGTCAATGTTTTTTCACATGCAAGCCGTACGGTAGCCGTTGCATGCATGTAGGAGGATTCGATCGCTTTGACCGCAAGAAACGTTACTAGTCAATTTTATATATATATATATATATATATATATATATATATATATGTATGTATGTATATATATATGCACCACTCGATCAACTTATAATCCAAAATATTTAACTTATATGCAGTACGAGAACACCGACAGAAGTTAACTTTAATCAAATACCAAAAAAGAAAATTAGCTCTCCCCATCTTTTGGCAAAAATCAAAATAAAATATTTCACTGACAGACGATCGTATTTTTTACAGGATTTTTGTTATTCATATTAGCTTTCTCACTTATAATATCTTTAGGTCTTGTCATCAAAAGTCTTCCCTGATTGACAAAATATTTTGCTACTAATATTTAAATTAACAACTTTCAACGTCTCATCACTTCAGCGAATCACTTGAGTCTTGATATATTTGTTAATTTTAGCTCTATTACATGACCACATAGTGCGTAGATTCCGAGCATTTAGAAATTTCAAGTTGAAAACTATTGAGCCCACTATGCTGTTAGGAGCATCTGTTTATTGCTACAGCTGACAATTAACTTATGATGTAACAAAATAACTAATTAGTACGTACTCTCCTTGCTCTTCGTCTTTTTTTAAACTCCTTTTAATGGTGAAAAACACAGATTTTCATATAACTTTTTCTCTTCGAGATCAATGGCGGATTCAGAATTTTAAGGTTGTGGGTGTTCACTCTCTAGCCATATAAAAAAATTGATTCATGCAAGAATTGATCCCTAACCACGTCATATTTGTGCACTCTATTCTCACCTCTTAATCAAAGCACCTAGAAAATTTTTTGTTTTATGAGTGCTTGCTAGTTCTTTATAACAGTATTCCCTGTATTTTCTATATAATTATATCGAGTTTGCGTCGGGGTTAATGAGTGCTTCAGCATCCGACACAATCAACGTAAATTCGGCCCTGTTCGAGATGCATTATCGGGATTAATATAAGTATATTGATAATTCTGATAAGTATATTTGGAAAAGTGAGCAAATGGCATCTCAAGGCTTGGGTGTCAGTTTATACGTCTGACTCTGATAATGATCAGTTGGAAATGCCTTAGAATTTTCAACTTATCCCATTCCAGGAGGCCGTAACTAATAATGGCGGCTTCATTAAATATTGAAATATACTCATTTTTTGCTCCCATGTGTCGGATATTTGCACTAGGATTCCGACTAATTTAAAATTGTATCATGTAAAGTTTATTAAGGTGGAAAATGCGTCTATCAGAATTTTTTACATTTCGCTCGAGCACAAAATCACTGATTAAGAATAAAGCGTTCTTGTCCATCTCATCATAATTTTTTAGTGGCGTAAAAATCTGTATTAAATTTATCCTTAATAGTCTTTGTGAGGACTTTTTCACTATTTTGTGATTATTTTAATAGCCACAAAAATACTTACTTTTTCTCTTGAGCGGAACATCAATTATATCTATCTAATTTTCAGATGCAGGAGTTGATCCTAAAGAGTTATCACTTCCTCATAAATTTATTTTTGAATCGAGTATCTTTTGACAGTATAGTAGAAAGTCGAAAGCTCGGAGCAATTTCGTTTAAACATATGATAACCAAATTAAAGTAAATTGAGTTGGTTATGAATTTATACAAATTTAGAAGATTGTTAATGATGGATTATACAAACTTAACGCATAATATGAATAATGATTAAATTAAAATTAAAGGCCTAATTATATAATGATAGCAAATCAAAGTTGAGATATCAAAATTTTCATAATTCCCTGACACTATCTTGTTGAGGTTGCAATAATGCAACCATTGGACAGCGAGAGCTAGCAAGAAAAGAGAGAGTCACGTGAAACCCATAAAAGAATACTGCTATCTCTATCTGTCTATTTAGCTATCTGGAAATGTGAGTGACCACTAAGCAAAGGATTAACCAATCTATATGATCACCAAAAGATTAAAAAAAATTGTACATTGAGTGAGTGTTGGTAAGTAATGGCGAATGCATGATTTTTACTAAGGGAATTCGAGAAATAATTCTTTTTAAAAGGTAAACAAAACTGTTTACCTTTAATTACGAGTAACAAATAAATTTATATGTGGTTTTAAGGATATGTGACTTGGTTTAATACAATTAAAGAATGAACGATAAATAAAGACTAAATTTCAACAAGTAAGAGAGTAAGCAAACCACCAATATTGAATAACTCAGCTATGGTGGAACCTTCTAAGATGAACGAGAATGAAATTAGTATTAATAGAGAGAGTAGTTAAAATATGCCAAACTTTGTATATTGATCGTGTCTTGTGTGTCCCCCTTTCTACAGTAGGACTGCCTATTTATATAGGAATGGAAAAGAATTCTATACAAGGTAAAAGACTTATTTACAAGGTAAAAAATCCCTAAAATTAATGAGTTCAACGTCTTTGCTGATTTGAGCCGCGATTCCCGCCGAGATGTTTACATTTCAGATTTCCGTTCCTTCCGTTACGCAAATATGATATTTTTACCATAAGATGTTTTACCTGAATCGGTCTCGGTAATCTCGTCTCGAACGCCTTGGCTTCAAGCTTCGTCCTGATGACGTCCGATCTCGGACTTTCCTTCTCGATGTACCAGTCTCGACCTACCGGATGGCGACCTCAACCGACGCCGGTCTTCAAAACCTAAAATCGGTGCTCCCTATGCAAGCGATCGTATTCGACTCCATACAAAGACGCCAAAGAGATTCAATATATATATATATATATATAACACTATTATTTTCCTCCGTCTACCCCTAGCTCCGCCCATGACTATAATTATAGACTGACCTAATCCGTTGACCTTTTTGTAATTATGAGTTTAGAACTTAGTATTTAATAAAAATTTATTAATTTATCATATATATTTCTGCTGTGTGTAAAGAATATTGGACAGGAGAGGTAGTACATTGTACATGCAGTTGCTCATACTTTTATCAAAGGATATATAGAAACGAAAAGGGAACTGGATTGGTTACAACAACGCTTAGCATTAGTATGAGTTCGTTGACCACGTAAGGTCCAGATGTGAAGAATCCACGAGGTGACTGCAATAAACACAAATCTCACTCACAGGCCTAAACAACAAGCCCACGATAACTATAAATTGAAATTAATCGTTTTCAATGAACAACATAAATTTATTAAATTATTTATTCAATTTGATCGATTTGATACTCAATTAATTCTTCTATCTTTATGCTTTCACTAATATCTAATTGATAACAAATCTGAATGGATGTTTTAGGTCCAACTAATCCATCAAATTTTGTTGAGCCAATTCTTACTTTTTCAGGGGTGTAGGAAAAAACAAGCTTTTTACATCTTAGTCTGTTATTACCTTATTGTTTAGTGTGTACTTCCAAGTCTGACACTGAAAGCATGTAAAAATATAGTAAAACAATTCCCCAATCTCTATGTTGTTTCCCCTTCTTTCTAGCCTTTTATTTTATGGAACTCTTAATGCCTATTCTGTAAAGAAAATGATATCCATATTGTTAGGATCGATTCACCCAAACACTCTGAATTAATGGAGAAGATAAAGAAATCTTGAAGAGAGTAAAGGTAAGAGAGAAATACGTGACAGACCTTTTTTTTCGTAGTAACACCCCATTAGGGTAAACTCTAATGGCAGCGGGATATATATATTAATAATTACGGGTGTTTACAATTATAGAGAATAAAAGGAGAATAAACAGTACAGCCTAAAAAATGGGTCGGAGCGTTGCCCCAAACCCCGCCCTTCGGGTGGGGGACTCCCGCCCCCACACCCCTTGGCAACCTCAGCCCAAAAGGTTGATCCGCGTGAACATTAATATATGACAGTACATCACATATTAATCAGGCTCTCCACACCTAACACATATAACGAGGTAAAAGCATGATAATATTGATCAATAGATCTTTAAATGGAGATATGACACAGGTCCATTGGATCGTATTTAATATTGTAATAAAGATCATACTCTTGAGGATATTTTAAGAAAGAAAAACTAGTAATCTCTTAAGGCGAAAGTGAAGGTATTAACAATCTAGCACAAATTCTTATGAGATATCAGTTAGTAGTAAGGACTTTGGAGTTTGGAATTGGGAGCTTGCAGCCAATCCACATGCCAGTTATCTTTCTGCATCTCACAAGCTGCTTGAGTTTAAGACATTGGACAAATATGTTCTAAGATATTTAAAGTTTAGAGAGTCAAATTCACCCCTTAATTAAGTGAGACGTTTAAGAGAGAGATGCAGGACGTGGAAAAACCTTAAATTAAGGATAGATAAAAATGTAATATAGGCCAGAGGTAGTAATTTTGTAGAGTGAAAAAATGATGTAATTGTCCATCTTTTGATGGTTGAGTGACGAAGGAGAAGAGAGGTAGCATCCTTACTGACTAACAAGGGGAATAGTCTCAATGTATGGTCGTAATTTAGACACAAGTACGTAAGTGTTAGCAAATCACTTGCATGCTCCCGAAGAGCTTCCCTGCTTCGTATTTTCTTTCAGGAACAAGATTGTTCGGATGGGTATTTTTGTGTAATGATAGAGAAATGGTGTAATGAACAATTCAAAGTATGGAAGATTTCACAATATGTCGAGCCCCTCCATGGCATCAGGTAACCATACATGAAGCGGGAATTGGGCGGATTTAGCAACTGCACCGGCAAATAAGAGAACAGCACATAAAGTACCTCTCATTTTGTTCTAGGATTCTTCTTCTTCATAGGTCATTTGTGGCACGCGGGAAGGGCTCGTGCAGCTGAAGCTAGATTTGAAAAAGGAATTGATCGTGACCTTGAACCTGTTCTTTCCATGACCCCTCTTAATTGAGATGAGACAGGAGATCCAATGCTTGAATGAAATAAAAATCATTTTGATTCACGATGTTCAGTAGCTTTTCGATAGTTTCCCTTGCATTACCAAGTACGAGTGATTTTGTTGCCGAATTGATAGTTTTTTTGGAATAATTACCGAATATCTTTTAATTACAAAAATACTAATTACTTTTGTAATGGCAATTGGAATGATATTAACTGCTATTTATTCATTATCTATATCACGTCAGATGTTCTATTGATACAAGCTATTTAATGCCCTGAAGGATTCTTTTTTTGATTCTGAACCGCAAGAGTTATTTCTATCGATCTCCATCTTTTTACCCGTAATAGGTATTGGTATATACCACTGTCACAAAATACAGTGTTGGCTTAAATATTATGGTTACAGATTCAAACATGAAGGGAATGACTCTAAAGCTTGATCTCCATTGGGCAAATGTGACAGTCTTGGCCCTGCATTGAAGATTTCACTTTTCGGGTTGTCCAAGAACCTTCAGAAGCTGATTAAAACTAAAATTTACTTGTTATAACAACTAAAAATAAATAAAAAGGCAGCGAGCTGCTACAAAAGGAAAGGAATGGCTACCATACCTACTTATCAAAGCTATCCTGTGCTAACAGTTATTTTTGTACATTTCACTAATCTAAATATACCAAACTTGACTTGGAGCTATTATACAGATCTTAACCAAAAGGCAGAATATCACTTCTTCCTCTTCGAAGTAGAGGCCCCCTTTTTGGACTTCCTTTTGATGCTTGTGTTGCTTCTATTCTTGCTACATTCTGGGCAAAACCAGTCTTCCTCTGGTACACATTCAAGGGGAGGATCACAACAATCTACGTGCATGCCAATGCCACATCCATGAGAGCCACTTTCGTCACCACAGATCAGCATTACTTCCTCCCTGTCAGGCGACCCACATACTTGGCATGCTAAATCATTCTTATTGTCATTCGACGGTACCATCTCCTCAACAATCTCTTCCAAGCGATTGACATGTTTTTTCAGCACCCTTTCTGCCCAAGCATGAGTGTTGTATTGTACATAATTGTTGAGGGGATAACCAGGTTTGCACACATAAGTCACCAAGTAATCAGGCAACACACAAGGTATCTCATGCCTTAAGAATTCTTGAACCCACTTGTCACAACGTGGCATCACCTCACTAACAATGGCAAAGTCAACACCTGACTCAAGGAAGCGACTGTATGGAGGAGAAGTTGCTAATATAATGCCATCTCCAGCCTTGACTGCTCGCTTCAATGTATCCTGATTCAACAAAAAGAGAGCATCTTGAAACCAGCTGGAGATACAGACGAAGTGCAATCCGAGGAAATTTAACGTTCAAGAAATCACTTGTATTTGGAATGCAGTAAAACAGTTTCCATGAAAAAAACTTTCCACCAAAAACGCTTCATCTTAGGAAATCATTTCCAGATCATTTTCCAATCTTTGGTCGGGTATAAAAGTATGCCACATTAAGATCATATAAGGTGTAGGATAAAAATATAGAAATAGCATTTTGGTGGTAATTCGTTAGTACTAAAGATTGACAATAATGTCTACGTGTTGATTGAAACAAGTGATATAGAGTAAGAGTTATGCTTTCTAATAAAAAATGGAGTTATGCTTTGTAAGGAAATATGACTTGCGTCCATTGAGGAAGTCATTCCCTCCTTTTACACTATCTTTGGAGGGTGGGAAAATCCCATAATGCAAGGAAACCAAACACTTGAAATGATTTCATCAAAGAATTTCCTGAAAATATTTTGTCATCATTAAAAACACAATGTAAAAGGAGTTTCACGGCAGAGAGAGAATCTTGCAATTGGCAACATAGGAACTCAATCTTCAAGAAAACTACACAACAAAGACCAAATTACCATACCAATGGTGGTACAATGCAGTCTCCATATATGATTATCCTCATCCCATATAATGCGCCATGTCCAGTCCTCTCCCTCAGAAGTCTCCACTTTCTTGGGGCCTCTAAGTTGATAGCTAAGTCTTCAGTCAATCCCTTTCTGTGCCATTCATATGGCTCCTCATCTAAGAATTTTCCAGCCTCGACGCAAGCAGTTAAATAATCCGTCTTGAGGATCCACCTGTAAAAATCAGTAAATACTAAACAATGTGTTTACTTTTGAGAAAGGACACAACTTAGGGATGTAAAATTAGCCATACCTTCCAGAGGATGCAGCAGCAAAAAATTTCTCAGTTCTTCGCAATGGAGCAGGGACAATGAAATGTGTTGCCTGATATGACCACTGGTGAGAATCTCTGCACACTTTTCCTTTCAATCGCTTGATAACTTGCTGAAACTCCTTTCTTTGTAGCCGATGCCCACTAACTATAAACCACCTTGGCTCATTTTGTACTTTTGTAACCGGCAATGAGCGAAGTTTTTTGTCGTAAGGAGAACTTCTGTCAGCCCCATGTTTGTTATGACTCGCATTCTGGCCTCCAATATCAGGTATATTCTCCTTTTCCACATCCATGGATCTCTCAGCCTGATGCTCTCTTGCAATTACTGTGGTTTTACCTGTTTCAGATGGAGGCCCTTTTCCCTTTTTTGCATTTGCCTTATCAGTTCTGCACTTCTTTTCTGCACCTTCTGTAGAAACCGCAACTCTTTTAGTAGCTGGATTAGTTTTCTTGCTATTCTTCATCAGATGTTTTGGACCTTTGGAAACTTTCTCCTCTGAAGCTTCCACAGAAGTTGATTCACTTAACTTGGTCTTCTTGCCAGAAAGAGTCTTTGGAGTATCAGATGTGTTGTTTTCAATACTTTGTGTCTTTGCAACATCATCATCCTTCATATCATTCTGATTTACAAACCTATTCACATTTAATCTCTTCTCCATTGATCGAAGCCTAGAATGCTGCGCTTCAGTATCAGAGGAATTCTCTCTTAGAACATTTAACTCCTCATCTTCTTGATCCTCTGGAGCCTCAGTATCATCATTTATGGATTCAGTAGTTTTGGCAGTTTCTTTTTCAGACTCCAAAATTTTATTTCTCTCAATCTCTTTGCTCAAATTTGCCGGCAGAACCTCACCCCTTTCAGATGGAGACCCTTTTGCTTTTTTTGCATCTGCCTTCTTTCCATCTGTTCTGCACTTCTTCCCTTCTGCACCTTCTGTAGAAACCAGAGTTCTTTTAGTAGCAAGATTAGTTTTCTTGCTATTCTTCATCAGATAATATGGGCCACTGGGAACTTTCTCCATTGAAGCTTTCCCCGCGGAAGTTGATTCACTTAGCTTGGTCTTCTTGTCAGAAAGAATCTTTTGAGTTTCCGATTTGTTGTCTTCAGTACTTTGTCTCTTTGCAACATCAGTATCCTTCATATCATCCTGATTTACCACCTTGTTCACATTTAATTTCATCTCCATTGATCGAAGCCTAGAACGTTGCGCTTCAGTATCAATAGACTTCTCTTTTAAAACATCTAACTCCTCATAGTCTTGGTCCTCAGGAGCCTCAGTATCATCATTTATGGATTCATTTGTTTTGGCAGTTTCTTTTTCAGAATCCAAAAATTTATTTCTCTCATTCTCTTTGCTTGAATCTGCATTATTTGCAGGGAGAACCTCACCGTTTATAGAGCTTAAGATATTTTGATGCTCTGTCTCCTCTCTCCCTCGGCTGCTGGAAGCAGCTGAATCAGACATCAGAGCAGTCTTGTTAATGGATAAAGACCCTTTCTGATTCCTATCACCCCCTTTACGGAAACTTTGTCTAGATCCCAGTGTCTTCTTGGAAAGCGGTCGTTTCTTCATAGGTTTAGACCCTGACATCGAATCATCCCCAGCCTTATTAAACTCAGCCAGCACATTAGACTTCAGGTTATCTCTTCTTTCATTAACAGGAGAAGGGACATCATGCAGTTCATCTAATGGCCCATTAACATCAGAGGTGGGTGTCTTCTTGGAAAGCGATCTTTTCCTCAATGGCTCAGACCCTGACACTGAATCATTTCCAGCCTTATCGAACTCTGCCAGCACATTAGACTTCAGGGTATCTCTTCCTTCAGTAACGGGAGATGGGACATCATATAGTTCATCCAATGGCCCGTTAACATCAACAGAGGCATGACTAATCCCGTTTGACTCCATGATCTTAAAAGTGCCACCTTGAGGTTCATCCTCATCACACCCTCGCTGAGTGCTTAGTGTCACAGGATTGGAAATGGTAGAATCATGATAAGTATGCAGAGTGACACCCTTGTCATAGTGAGGGGCAGTGTTCCTATATGACAGATAGTAGCCTATTTTGTGTGGACTATGTAACTTTGACGTGTGTACTAACTCTTCAGTACGATTTGCCATCAAGTAATCATCTTGTATGCTTTCTGGATTATTACCAGTCCTTGATGACTGGAAGCTACTGTCTGAAATGCCCAACTTCCTTTTCTCTGGCAGTCTACTGCTTTGACCCTTCCCGGGAAATGACAAGTTCTTTGAAGTTTTTGCACCTAACTCACTTTTCTCTTGTTCCCTCTCTGAGGACAGGTTAAGGAAATCAAATTCTGTACCTGCTTCAGCAGTAGCAGGACTTCCTGCATTAGTCTTAATTTGTTCTGAGGTCATGAGAACGTTGAATTTCCTTGGGATTTCTCGGGGCGAACAAGAATGAGGGGATTTCCTGGCACTACTTGAAACAAAAACAAAATCACTTCCATTTTGTTCAATTCTAGATGGCAGCTCTTCCTTTGTTCTACACAAGTTGGTATTAAGCATCTTAGCATGCCTATTGGGAGATTCTTCAAAGGCTGGAACCTGATGAGATTTTGACTGCTTAGAAGCAGATAACGACAGCTCCTTAGTGTTTCCAAGACCTGACAAACCTCTAAATGTGATCAAGTCTGAAATGTTTGTAGAGGCTTCCTGCTTCACAAGGAATTGATTAGGACTTTTTGAATGATCAGGACGCACGATAGCTATTTTCTCTCCGTGCCTATTTGCAGCAATGCCCTCATTTTCGTCTTCTGAATCTTTGGCTTCAGATTCCATCATCATCAACTCATACCCACTTGAGGCCAGAAAAAGAAGTGCATACATGAGACATTATTATTTGCTAGTTAATTTGTTCGACAAGAAAACCCCATTGAGGGGTAAAGTATATGCATATTATGCCTGATCTAATGAAATTAACTCTTACTTATTAGGTAGTGAACAAACACATTATACTATTTATTTTGAAAGATGATGTCTACACAGTGCTTTGAGTTTGAGCTTGAAACTCATCTTCTGTCTAGCACAGAAGCTACCACAAATCTGAAAAATAAAATAACTTAAGCAAGCTGAAATATGCATGCATTATGTAATTTATACACAACATGAAGAGTTGAAGTTCTGCTCATCTTTTGTTGCTTGACAAAGTCGCTTGAAAATGGTTCCCTATAATATTGACAACTTCAATACACACACACTCAAATTTTAAAACAGGACTTCATAATATCTCAATACAACTTCAAATGTTTCAAATTCTGCAATGTAAAGGCAATCTATTAGGAGTTATATAACCAGTCACTACAAGCACAAACGAAAATATCCTCCTGTAGAAAGGAAAAGCTACTTCACATTCACATAAAAAAGCGGGGAAATGGCAATGACGCACCTCTTATCATAATCATCCTCTGGAAGGATTTCCCAAGACCTTAAACTGCATATTAAAGCATGAAATAAAAATATGCATTTTAGCAGCTTAAAAGTAGGCAATCAGTAATTTCTGAAAAAATAAAGTTTATGCATACCAATCCTCCAACCAGTGGTGATTAACAAACTTTATCGTCTTCATTTTCTTGGCAAGCTCATATTTATCCCCTATCAAATGTGATAAGCTCAATTAGGATATATACACAATTGTAAACTCCCACCATAGTAGGCATGGCAAAAGTGAAAATCAAATGGAATTTGTTAGTGGCTTTCTTCCTTATCCTCATTTGATATATAAAGAGAATTTAAGAGATAACTAGTATCACAGGAATTTATCACTAGTCAAGGTAGTTGGCAGTGTGGAGAACATATCACATAGTAAACCAACAAAAGAAAAGAAAGACGATACGATGAAAAGTTAGCTCAGACACTATTGTAGCACATCCCTCTTTTTCCTTTACTCTTTCCATCTCATCTAATGAGATGGTGTTTGACTTGAGAGGAAATATAATGTCATTTAACTTATCAATTATATTAGCAAAGGAAGAAGATAATATATTGATAGAGGTCTATGCACGGATTGCAAGGTTATCCCTGGTGAGAACCTCGCAACGCAACATAGGCTATTGGTTATGGACTTAGAGGTCGTTTGGCTGAGTGCAGTAGAAAAAATAATGCATGCATTAGCTTTGTGTATTAGTAATATCTTGTTCGGTACACTTTTTCAACCTATGTATAACTAATACAAGCATTAGTTACACACCCTATTTGGTATTATCCTATGTATACCTAATACATGGCAAACCATGGTATTTGCAATACAAAGGTTATTAATACATGCATAAGCTTAGTTAAAGATAAAATTGTCCCTTCAAATTTTATGCTTGATTATAATTCTTTTTACCTGTTTTTCATAAACGTAAATAAGATACAGGTTGACAAATTTGCCTTTTCTAATTTTTTTCACCCAATTTTCTAATATTAAGTTCTTTCAATTAATCATCTCTTATATTAAATATCATATTAAACAAAACAAAAATGCTAAAAGACCGCAATTCCTTTTTGGAAATTAAAGTACTTTTCTCTACAATCGTGGGATCCTTCCTCTTCCTCTCCTATAAGGCCAATTGCTCCATGGACACACCGTTTTGGATCAGCATTTGCACAAACTGTATAAACCAAATTAATGTATCCCTAAATAGTGTCACAAATAGGAAAAGAGGGAATATTCAATTTCCTTCTCATTATTCTCTCAAATTGTTAAATAGGAAACAGTAGTTTCACATTTATAATGAATCTCTATTATTCTTAGATCACGGTATATTGATTAAAAGTTGTATATTTGTACTACTTTAAGGGCTTTCTTTTCTTTTTTTTCTTTCTTTAAATGCTAAATAAGGTAACATCAACGTTCATTTTGCAAATGCAGATCATATTCCTTGATTACATGCTATGGTACCCTGAGAATCAGTTTGCTTTGACTACCCCGCATCAGATACATAATCATGACCTACATTTCTCCCAAGGTCAAGCCTTCTAGGTAACATTACTCTGACAACGTAATAATAGATTTCATTACTGGCATCAAGAAGATGCATAAACTTACAAAAGGTAGGTAAGCAAAAACAATGTTAGCAGCATTACATCAAAAACAATACCAGAACCAGTGAGCTAACAAAGTTCAAAAAAAATTCAGGGGAATTTACAGGAAGTGTTGTTCCATTAAACTCAACTGTAGGCAACATTAAAAGTATATTCAATTGTAAATTGAGTCAAAGAGAGTATGGGGGAGAAAAAATAAGCCTGCAGCAATACATCGTACTAAATCATGAACATAGAGGAAATTTGTGCAAAACCATCTGAAACCCCCATTCACCCTCTCTAAGATTATGCATCGAACAAAGACAAGAAATAATGAGAGATGAATTACAACCAGCAACATGTTGCAACTGCAAAGAGACATACTTACCCTCAAATTTGTAGCATATGAGATGAGTGACTTTGTTTGCCACCAATGGCTTTGAAAAGTTTGCACCCATCAGGCCCACCATTTTCTAGAAGAGAGAACCAAATATGACATGACAAGCAACAGTTTAGATTCTCCTTTCCAGAAAATATATTTCCCTTAAAAATAAAAGACTTAATGAATAACAGTACTGCATTTACGAACCATAATATCATCTCGATCTTGCCCCTGATATCCAGTTAAGCAAACCACCAGTGATTTAGCACCTGGGATTCCATTCAAATCCCTTGGAGGTCTGTACATGATCTGAAAGAGAAGTTGTGGATTTTTACGTTCTGGTTCAAGGGAAAACTCAATTATATTTAATGGGCCTAAGAAAAGTTGACACCAAAGACAATGATGCAATAACTATGAAGGTTTGAGTAGATAGAATTTTTAAGGGAGCAAGGGAACAGATAGAAACCAATATATATTCATATGGCCCCCAAAAACCCAAAATCACAAGCATAAAGCATAAAACTTTATAGAACTCCCTACGGAATATGAGATGTAAAAGAAATACTTTCTCCTGAACTCAATGCATAATTGATCGAGCTAATAGCACTACTACAAAGCAAAAGCCTGCAAACTGAATAGCATTTATATAACGGAACTAATGAACACAACTTCAAAAGATCCATTCATGCACCAAAGTGGTATTAGAATTTAAAACAAAGCAACTCGCAAAGAGAATTTCATATCCACTCTATCATAAAGTAAAATGTTCATTTTGTGGGAGAAATTAGCCATTATCGTATAAGCAACATACAGCTGATAAACAAAGGAATTCAACTGAGCATGCATGTGCACGAGCAGACTGTATTTTCCAACAGATAAAGACTTAATTCTCAAAGGAACTCACAGAATGGTGATCCAAAGGCATTCCCACATCATAACTGTGCTCAACCCACAAGCTGGTAACAATTATTTTCCCATCCTGTCGAGCAGCTAAACATATGGGGTCATCCTGCTTCCAGAAAACATTAAGTTATACACCTAGTTCTACTTGTCAAAAATGCTGTTTGAGTTAGGTACAAAATAGGACCAGTAACAAAGCAACAAGAAACTGCAAAAAAGGTGCCCTAAAAACCAAATAAGGACAATTTTGTTAAGAATTGACTACATGGTCATACTCACATATACAATACTATCGACAATAAGATGGGTGCAATCTGGTCCATATCCGCTTACATCAACTCCACCACCCTCCAAAAGCTTCAACTGAATCTAGAAAAGGAAAAAGGACAAAAATTTAACGTAGAACTTAGAACAAAGAGAAGAATAATAACAATTACAACTATAACATAACAACAACTTACAACAACAACAATATTACCCAGTTTAGTCCCACAAGTGGGGTTCAACATAACATAACTACAACTTGAACTGGGAAAATGCAAATAGATCAGTCAACTACCCCACCATGAGCTAGTTTGGGTCGACAATAGAATCCTCTATATCCATCTCACTGTTTAAAAGATAGTCAAACTATTTTTAATATTGTACCGCATCCTTATCTTTTATCTAAGCTTGAGACCGACTATACTTTGCTAAGCTCGGATGAGCAAATTTTACTTGGAAATGATAAATCAATCACCTACCCCTCAATCCCAAGCTTGTGTTGGTCAACAATACGAATCCTCTATATCCATCTCATTATTCAAAAGACTATCAAACTATTTTTAACATTGTACCTCGTCTTTACCTTTTATCTAGACTAGAGACCGACTATACTTTGCTAAGCTCAACTCATGACTTTGCTGCAACAAGTCAAATCTTGCAGTCCTCAACCCAACTTTATGGGGTCTGCTAACTTTGCTGGTAGTATTCCTTACTTTTCTTGGGTTTAATGATGTTGCTTATTCTGCTTGCATGTTAACTAGTGTAGCTAGAAGTATTTGGATAGTAGATTCCGGAGCAACTGACCACATGAGTTCTGATAAAGACCTCCTCTTTGATATTACACCACTTTCTGTCCCTTATCTTGTCACTTTGCCCAATGGATACAAAGTGAAGGTCACATGTACAGGATCTCTCACTTTGAATTCTTCTTTTATCTTACATCATGTGCTATACATTCCTACTTTCAAGTACAATCTCATTTCTGTACATAGACTGATTCAACAATTTCATAGTATAGTTATCTTTACTTCGTGTTCCTGTTTGATACAGGACCTTTCCAGGAAGAAGCTTCTGGTTCTTGGTAGATTGCACCAGGGTCAATACATGCTTCATCACCTTCCCACCTCATCTCCTCCGTCTTCTTCTGTTTCAGCTTTGAACACTATTATGCACAGTGTGCCTGATGTACCTAGTTCTACTTTGAATAATGTTCTGCAGTCTATGCATGATAATCCTGTTTCCTCTTTGAATAAGCCAATATGCAACTTGAATGAGAGTGTATCTTCTTCTTTTGTCTCTTCTGTTTCTTCTCAGCAACACATAAATGACCTTGATGTACTTTGGCATCATAGAATGGGCTATATTCCTTTTGTGAAAATGAAATGTATACCTTCTATTGCTTGTGAATTGTCTGCTAAGCAGTCTTTTACTTGTCCCATTTGTCCTCTAGCTAGACAAACTAGATTGTCTTTTCCTGATGGCACATCTACTTCTACTTCTTTGTTTCAGCTTGTTCACATTGATACATGGGGGCTTTATCATACCCAAACTTATTCTGGTGCTAAATATTTTTTAACAATTGTGGATGATTTTAGTAGAGCTACTTGGACACACTTAATGAGTTCCAAAAGCAATGCATTTATTTTGCTTAAAGCATTCATTGCCATGATTAAAACACAATTTAACCTTTCTGTACAGAAGTGATAATGCCCTGGAGCTTGGTTCCTCAACCTTAGCTTGCCAATTTTTTTCTGATAATGGAATTCTACACCAAACTACATGTCCACACACACCTCAGCAAAATGGTATTGTTGAAAGAAAACACAGACACCTACTAGAAACATCTAGAGCTTTATTATTCCAATCCAAACTTCCAACAAAGTTTTGGGGGGATTGTGTTCTCACAGCTACTTATCTGGAAATACCCTCACCTGTTATCTCTAACAAGACCCATTTGAAATTTTATATGGCAAAGTTCCTTCTTATAGACATCTGAAATCTTTTAGTTGCTTGTGTTATGCAACAGTACCCAAATGCCACAGAGATAAGTTTCAACCTAGGGTTGTCCCATGTGTTTTTATTGGTTATCCTTTTGGCAAAAAAGGGTACAAACTCTATAATCTGGAAACCAAGTCTGTTTTTGTCTCCAGGGATGTCATCTTCCATGAGTCCGTCTTTCCCTTTCAATTCTTTTGTATCTTCTCCTTCCTCTCTTCCTTCCTTTCCACCTACTTATTTTGATGAACCTACAATCAATCTTCCTTCTTCCATGTCTGATACTTCCTTTTCCTCCTCTCCTTCTTCCTCCCCTTGCTTCTGATTCTTCCCCTCCTATTTCTGGTCCATCTTGTCTTGTCCCATCTAATGTTTCAACTCTACCTGCAGTCAGATTATCTACCAGATCTCATCATCTTCCTTCTCATCTTCAAGACTATGTGGTTAACCTTCCTCCTTTTGTTTCTTGCTCCTCTAGTATCTCTACTTTTGCTGCCCATCCTGCAGCAGTTGAGCCTCACTCTTATGCTCAAGCTGTTGCCAGTCCAGCTTGGCAGGATGCTATGAGGAAGGAGTTTGAGGCATTGGAAGCTAATAAGACCTGGGACATTGTTGAACTTCCCAAAGGGCAGAAACCAATTGGTTGTAAATGGGTATATAACATTAAATGTAGAGCTGATGGGAGCGCGGAGACATATAAAGCAAGGTTAGTTATAAGGGGTGACACTCAGGTAGAGGGTATTAACCTTCATGACACGTTTTCTCCTGTAGTTAAAATGTGTACTATACGATGCCTCATAGCTTATGCAGTCAAACAAAAGTGGTCCCTATTTCAATTAGATGTTAATAATGCATTTTTACATGGTGACTTAGATGAATAAGTGTATATGAAGCTTCCTCAAAGGTTGTCTGTTACCTCTACTTCTTCTACTTCTGCCCCTCATTTGGTGCACAAATTGAATAAATCTTTGAAGTTTGAGGCAGGCTTCTAGACAATTGTATGCCAAATTGTCCCAAGCCCTTTGATCTAGAGGCTATAGCCATTCTTTGAATGATTATTTCCTTGTTTGTCAGGAAATCAGCCCAATTCACTGTGTTTCTTGCTATGTATGTCGATGACATCATCCTAACTGGAGATGATTTGGTTGAGATTGCTACATTGAAAAGTTTTTTGAATGATCAGTTCAAAATTAAAGATTTGGGACTTCTTCATTATTTCTTGGGTATTGAGCTTCATTATCATCCTTCAGGGGTTTTATTCTATCAAAAGAGGTTTATCTCTGATTTACTGGCTGCTTTCAATTGTACTGAAGTGTCTTATGTTGTTTGTCCATTGGATTTAACTGTAAAGTTGCACTATGATGTTGGTGATCCTTTACCTAGACGTGATGCATATAGAAGCCTCATTGGCAAGCTAAATTTTCTTACCCACACTTGTCCTTATCTTTGCTTTGCTGTTCAACACCTTAGCCAATTTCTTCAGTCCCTAGGGTCCCTCACATGACTGCAGCCTTGCGTGTTCTAAGGTACTTAAAGGACACTTCTGAAGTTGGGGTTTTTCTAAATAATTGTGCTGATTTCTCTTTGGTTGGCTATTGTGATAGCGATTGGGCTGCCTGCCCTGATTCACGTCGATCGGTTAGTGGTTTTTGTGTGCTTTTGGGTGGCAGTCTTATTAGTTGGAAATCCAAAAAACAGCATGTGGTTTCCTTATCCTCTACTGAAGCAGAATGGGCTATGAGCAAGGTGGTTGCTGAATTATCCTAGTTGATTCGTTTATTGTCTGATTTGGGTTTACATGTGTCTACTCCTCTTCCAGTTTTCTGCGATAATCAAGCTGCTATTCATATAGCAAAAAATCTTGTTTTCCATTAGAGGACAAAGCATATCGAGGTTGATTGTCATTTCATACGAACCAAATTGGCTGATGGTTTAATTTCTTTAAGTCATGTTCCTACTGATTCCCAGTTAGCTGACATTTTCACCAAGTGCTTAACAGGTGGGACTAAGACTGGCTAATGGTCCGGTTCTAACCGGACCAAATACACGAGGGGGGGTTGGGGTCCGGTCACGAAACGGCTCAGGGATTTAAAACCGGACGAAACCGGTACTGTGGGGGCCGGACCGGACCGGACCGGACCGGAACCGGACCGGACCGGACCCGGAAATCTGGGCAGCCTCTTCCTCTTTAAATTATAGCCGTTGCCAACGGCTATATTGATGAAATAGCCGTTGGGCAACAGCCAAAAACGGCTCTTTGCACCCCATAACCCCTCCATAACCCCCCTAACTATTTTTTCTTATAAATACCCTATTATTTCATCATATTATTCACAAAAATCATCAAACTCTCTCTAATTCTCTCAAAATCATCTACAATATTGTTATTTTGTTACATTGGCTACTTGTGTAAAGTTTAACTTCTACAATTTTGGCTATTATTTATCAAGTGTTACTTGGAGTTGCTAAATTGCTATCAATTGAAGCTTCAAGTTTCAACTTCATTTCAATTATACGGCTATATTGGTTGGTCGTTCCTATCTCTACTCTTTAATTATTCTTTTGTGAAATATTTATTTTATTGGTTGTTATTTTATTTGCTTATTGCTATAAATTATAGTTACTCTTTAATTATACTTTTGTGAAATATTTATTTTATTGGTTGTTATTTTATTTGCTTATTGCTATAAATTATATAGTTATGTCTCAAAGAGGTTCAATTGGAACTGGTAGTGTAGGGAGGGCACGTGGTCGTTCGGGAAATAAGGGTAAAGGAATTATGGGTAGTTCTACTTCTAATCAACACGTAGAGGAACATCAATATTATCATGATTTTAGCTCCTTTAACCCACTTGATTCACAAAACGTAGAAGCAGAATTTAATTATGAAACTGGGGTTAATTTAGAAGAACAACGTGAATTTGAGGCTAGTCCACCTGAAGTCCAGTCCGACTTGCCTCCCCCCGTACCTCCCACTAGAGCCCCGGTTCAACGTAA
>MCJB01049321.1:0-13137 GCA_002018475.1 Nicotiana obtusifolia
CCTAGACATGATGAAAATAAGTCGGGGGGTCCAAAACCCAGATTTGGCGAACGGCTTTGCTACCCTGCAATTTTTTTATCAACGGTATGGTCATGTAGGGGGTTTTAATAACCCAAAAAGAAAAACCTGTAGTAGAGAGAACCGATCAAAATGGGAGGAACACAGGTGTTTTGCTTTCATGGTGGCATTTCGGGGTCTCATAGTATTCCCCAGAAAAGACGGACACATTGAAATTCGGATAGCCGGAGTTGTTAGCACATTGCTCACTCAGGCCAAGAGTCCCTTTGCCCCTATGATTATATCTGAGATTTTCCGAGCCCTCACAGCCTGTAGGGCTGGAGAGAATTTTTTCGAAGGGTGCAACTTGTTGTTGCAAATATGGATAATTGAGCACTTATGTCGGCGTCCCCAGTACATACGATACACATCGGTAGAAAGAATCTATATAGCCGAATTCCAGGCCAGGGTTGGAAATGTCAGTATGCCCGAAGAGGTCAACAGATGGATATCCCGTCTCTGTTCTATCACGGTGGAGCAAGTGGAGTGGACGCTCATTTGCTCTATAGTCGACGAAGTTCTATACATGTCGGCTACTGGGCCTTATTTTCTCCTAATGGGCCTCAAGAGTATCCAACCTTATGCGCCATGCCGGGTCTTAAGACAGTTGGGAAGATGCCAAATGGTACCCAAAGATGAGGATCTTAGTCGTCACAAATTGAAATTTGTGCCGGTGGACAATTCCCAGAAAAAGTGGTTCGACAGGTCTGGAGCGAATGTCAATACTTGCCGGTAAACACTTGTGTTCGAGACCTGTCTCGGGGTGAAGTCTCCCCTGGTTATCTGGCATGGTATAAGAAAGAAGCCGAGCCCAGACGATCAGCCAAAAGACCCCACCTCCAAGCATTTATTGAAGAGTCCCAAGCCCAATGGGACTGGTTAGCCAAAGAAAGCGAGTATAGGGCCACCATAAGCAGATTGGACAACACAAGTCCGAGATCTTCAGTTTGAGAAAGAAGTGCAAGCCGCAGCGGACGAGGGAGAAAAGAAAGAATTGACTCAGGAAAACGAAGCCCTCAAGGCTCAAATACAACAGATGAAAGTGGCTGCCAGAAATCAAGAAAGAAGTCCAGCAGACGGAAAGCTCATCAGTAGCTTGAGGAAGAAGGTAATAGAATGCCAAGACGTTCTGGAAAAATCTGAGGCAGAGCAGGAAAGACTTAGAAAACAATTGGCAGAAAATGCTGAACGGCGTGCGCAGTTCGTCCGACAAATAAAAAGGAAATATGAAGGAACAATTGCTAATTTAAAAAGAAAGATAACCAGTCTGGAGAATGAAGCAGAAAAACAAACTCGGAACTTTAAGGCAGATCGAGAACACTGCTATGATCTAATGGCCCAGATAGAGCAGGATTTGCGACAAATGCAAAATCAGAACCATCGTGACCTTCAAGTGCTAAAGGCCCGGGATCAGCAAATAGGGCGTTTGCTGCAAGAGAAAGGAATTATTCGAGAGAGGGTCAGGGCAATTGCCGAGTATGTTGTTGCAAAATGCCAGGCCTGTGAAGACATGACCCAGAATACCTTCTTCGCCGCAGTGATGATATACGTTCGCCAGATAATGAGCAACTTAGAGCAGCTCCAAGGGGATCTTGCACAAAGGCCCGTGGCAAGACCGAACGATGTCCCACGGGCCCCAGGACCTGAATCTTTAATGTATTCTTAATTTTGCAATATGTATTTTCTTTTCTTATTTCAAGAATTGTTTTGAGTCTGTTGTAGTTCGTCTCTAAAGATCGAGTCTGTAACAGAAATGTTTTATTTAATGGAAATTGAAAGCTTACAGAATTTGTTTCCCTATTTTAGCATTTATTTCTTCAGAGTTATGTAGCATCGAAAAAAAAAAAGAAAAAAAATGAATGAAAAGGGGCAAGAATAGAGCGAAAATAAAAGTGAGAATTAGAAAGCAAAGGAGAAGAAATAGGCAAAGCCGGAATGAAACACGCAACTATTGTGAAACATATAGGAACACATTTAACTGTTTAGGTGCATCACACCCCAATGTGCGATTAACTATCTGTTATTTGTTCAATCTAACCGGTTTGCTTTTTGAGCATAGGTTTCTTCAAATAGGTGGTTAGTTTGTTGGCATCCTGGAAAGTCATCCATACAACACTCGATCAAAGCGCCAAACAATCATGGCTAGCAAAGAAATAGACACTGGAGTTGTAGACCCACCGAGAGAGATTGTTGAGTCGGAGTCAGAATTGCAAGAGGAGGTCCGGAGGTTGAAACATCAAATGGCGGAGATGTATCAAGCGTGGATTAAGGGACACCCTCCAACCTCATTTCCAACCAACTACACAGAAAATCCTGCCTCCATTCCACCACTCTCTGAATCCCAGATGTCCAATATCGTCGATCTTTCACCACAACATGCACCTGGCTTTACTCCTTACCACAATTACCCCAGCACTTCGACTCAAACCTTTCATGCTCCACCAGCCAAAACAACCTCATATCCTGCTCCGACATCTGCTCCTATTTTCGTACCTCCTCCACAAGTTACCCTCCACCGACCTCTAGTGAACCCGCATTTCCCGCCCCAGATACCCACTACCATACACCGGAGGCCACTTTTAAAATATCATATCCTTACTCCTACAACCACCAGCTTGAGCCTCACGTCGAGACTGACAAACCACCCAAGAGCGCAGAGCAGGAGGAGATGTTAGAAAGTTGTAGAGTCTCGAGTAGTCATTGAGAAGTATGCAAGGGTTGGGGAATCAAGTGAGTGTGGCCTATAAATATTTGTGTTTGTTTCCCGATGTTCAACTACCTGCTGGATTCAAGATGCCCAAGTTTGACTTGTATGACAGACACGGAGATCCTGTTGCCATCTAAGGGGTTATTGCAGCAAGATGAGAGGTGCCGGAGGAAAAGATGAACTGCTGGTGCCTACTTCAGCCAAAGTTTAAGTGGGGTAGCTTTAGAATGGTACACCCGCCAGGACAGTAACAAGTGGTACACCTAGGACGACATGGCTCAGGCTTTTGCCCGACACTTTCAGTACAACATAGACATTGTTCCAGACCGCCTATCTTTGACCAAGGTGGAAAATAAACCCAGTGAAAGCTTCAGAGAATATGGTTTTCGATGGAGGGAGCAAGCTGCACGAGTCAATCCTCCGATGGAAGAAGATGAGATGGTTAAATACTTCCTTCAGGCCTTGGAGCCCACTTACTATGGGCATTTAATCTCAGCTATTGGTAAGTCCTTCAATGATGTGGTAAAGATGGGAGAAATGGAGGAAGAAGAGCTCAACTCGAGCAAGATCATGAGCTATTCAGCTATAAAAGCAACCACCCAGGCAATCCAAAGTGGTACCGGAAGTTTGCCAGGGAAAAAGAAAAAGGAAGATGTCGCTATGTTTGTCTCTGGATCATGGCAGGGTCAGGGGTCCACCTCGCCAATACACCCATCCACGCCCTCGACCTCAAACTTACACTCAAACTCCATATAATACTCCTCAACATTACTTTTCCCCGCCAAGCCCCTAAGACTCAGCCAGATCACCTCAATATTTTGTTCACCATTCACAGTCATATGCTCAACCCCCTCCTTACCCACAATGGCGTGTCCCTGCCCCACAGAACACCTACCCTGCTCCACAAAATACTTATCCACCTCCACAACCGTACCAAAACCCCAATGGTCCACATTTTCGACCAAGACAGTATAGGGAAGAGAAGCAACAGCGGAAGCAAACTTTTACCCCGCTGGGAGAATCCTATGACAGTCTATTCCAAAGGTTAAGACAATTGGACGTTTTAAGGCCAATTGAGTCAAAAATACCAAATCCCCTTCCAAAGAACCTCGATTATTCCCAAAGATGTGCCTATTGTTCTGACGCCCCAGGCCACGACATAGAAAAATGTTGGCATTTGAAACGGGCAATCCAAGAGCTCATTGATACAAACCAAATTGTAGTCCAAAGCCCAGACACTCCAAACATTAACCAAAATCCTCTGCCTGCCCATGTTGAGACGCATATGATTGAAGTGGTTTACAAGGATGGGGAGCCTAAGAAGTCTTGTAAGTCTGTCATGATGATTCGAGCCAGTGAAAATAATTTGGTTATGGAGCCATATTCCACCAAAGCAAAGCCTGTGATAGTTGGAGGGGCGACAGAAAAGCCAAGCCCGCTCAATTTGAAGCCACCAGTACTGGTCGTGAAAGGGATAACAAAAGATATCAAGGCAAATCCAGAAAGCTCAAAAGTGATAGTGCTAGGGATTCCCAGTAAGCCTGTCATGGTTGTGAAAGGGGCTCCTATCACCCCTATCATATTTAAACCTGTAACCCAGCTGCCGGTGATTGATACCAAGGCTGTCTCGTGGAATTACAAGAAAGTGATAGTAACATACAAAAGAAAAGAAGTGGATGAAAAAGTAAATGAGACTGGAGGACTGACTCATTCTGGGAGGTGTTTCACTCCAGAGGAATTGAGGAAAGTCAAGCCATTCAAAGATAGTCAACTACTAGTAAAGAAACCGGTTACCGAGGAAGAGGCTGAAGAATTCTTGAAGAAGATGAAGGGACAGGATTATTCCATTGTAGAACAGTTAAGGAAAACACCAGCTCAAATTTCTCTTTTGTCTTTGCTGATACACTCAGAAGAACATCGCAGGGTTCTAATGAAAATTTTGAATGAGGCGCATGTTCCTGATAAGATCACAGTGAACCACTTAGAAAAGATAGCTGGTAAGATTTTCGAGGCAAATAGGATCACTTTCTCGGATGATGAACTTCCTATTGAGGGTAAAGAACACAACCGAGCTCTATATCTTACAGTAAAGTGTGAAGATGCTGTTGTCTCGAGGGTTTTGGTTGACAACGGCTCTAGTGCAAATATTTGTCCGTTGTCTACCCTGCAAAAACTGAAGATTGGCACCGAAAGGATCCGCTTGAACAGCGTGTATGTTCGAGGCTTTGATGGAGGAGGCAAGGATTCTGTTGGAGACATAATGCTTGAATTGTCAATAGGCCCAGTTGAATTCACCATGGAATTCCAAGTGCTAGATATAGCCGTCTCCTATAACCTGTTGCTGGGAAGGCCTTGGATACATGCTGCTAAAGCAGTCCCGTCCTCTTTGCATCAAATGGTGAAGTTTGAATGGGACAGGCAAGAGATAGTCGTGCACGGCGAGGAAGATTTGCCGGTCGAAAATGACACGATTGTTCCGTTTATTGAAGCTGATGATGATAAGGGACCTTAGGTCTTTCAAACTTTTGAAACAGTGCCAGTCGCGAAGATCACTGAAGGAGAACACATTCTGGGTCCCAAGCTATCCTCTGCGTCTGTCATGGTTGCGGCCAAAATGTTGAAAAATGGTTTTGTACCGGGTAAGGGCCTGGGATCATCTCTGCAAGGTACTGTGCATCCAATACGCTCCAATGGAAATTATGGTACATTCGGTTTGGGATTCACACCCAGAGAGGAAGATATGAAAAGGTTCAAAAACCCAAAATAGAAAGTATGGTCTCTCCCCAAGCCCATCCCACACATCTCCAAGTCTTTTGTCAAACCGGGAGCCGAAAAACCTCCGACCTCCTCAATCCCGAAACCTGTGTTCGATGTTGATGAAGAGTTAATCAAAAGATTCCAAAGTCTGTTGAAGAGATCAATATGGTTGAGGTTGGTGAAGGCTCTAGCAAAGCAGATGTGCAGTTTGTTGGCCCAAATGTGAAGCTTAGCAATTGGGAAGTTACTCCTCTCCCCACCAGGAAGGAGTTTTGGTAGTTTGCTTTATTTTCTTTCCTGTTATCTAGGATTATTCTAGGGTTGTAATCCGGATTTTTTTTTAATTTTGCTTATTGTGATGTTCAGACCCTTCTATCCTTTTTATTTTCAATGAAATGCTATTTCTCATTTTCTATTATTCTTAGTAATGTTTTATTTTGTTCTTTTGTACAATTCTTTTTATGCCGGTTGCAGTGACATGACATGGCATGAAAAATTTTCAACTGAGTCTTAAAAGCCAATCTAATTATGAAATAACGATCCAAGAAGTAGAATATGATGAGGAAATAGAATATGATGAAGAAGCAGCATTTGGGCAAAGAAGTAAAGAGCTAAAACAATTTGAAGAAAATCCGAAACCTAATTTGAGTGACACTGAAGCAATTAATTTAGGGGACCAGGATGATGTTAGGGAAACCAAGATAAGTGTGCATTTAGAATATTGAAGGAGGAAATAATCAAAATATTGTTTGAATACAAAGATGTTTTTGCCTGGTCGTATGACGAAATGCCGGGTTTGAGCATTGATCTGGTAGTCCATAAATTTCCAACTGATCCAACATTTCCCCCCATCAAGCAAAAGTTGCGAAAGTTTAAGACGGATATGAGTGTAAAGATCAAAGAAGAAATCACCAAGCAGCTTACTGCAAAGGTCATTCGGGTCACTCGATATCCCACTTGGTTAGCTAATGTTGTACCGGTACCAAAGAAGGAAGGTAAGACCAGGGTTTGTGTTGATTACCGTGATCTCAACAAAGCAAGCCCAAAGTATGATTTTCCATTGCCGAACATTCACATTTTGATCGATAATTGTGCCAGGCATGAGATTGGTTCTTTTGTGGACTGTTACGCGGGATATCATCAGATCTTGATGGACGAGGAAGATCTAGAAAAGACAACATTCATCACGCCATGGGGAACGTACTATTATCGGGTAATGCCATTTGGTTTGAAGAATGCTGGGGCAACTTACATGAGAGTAATGACCACCATCTTTCATGACATGATACATAAAGAGATTGAAGTCTATGTGGATAATGTAATCATAAAGTCAAAGAAGCAGTCTGATCATGTCAACGATCTAAGAAATTTTTTCCAAAGGCTCCGCAGGTACAACCTCAAGCTCAATCCAGCTAAATGTGCATTTGGTGTCCCGTCTGGGAAACTGCTGGGATTCGTGGTCAGCCGACGCGGTATTGAACTGGATCCGTCGAAGATCAAAGCCATTCAAAAGTTTCCACCGCTAAGGAACAAAACAGAGGTGATGAGCCTACTTGGAAGGTTAAACTAAATCAGCAGGTTTATCGCCCAGCTCACAACAACTTGTGAGCCAATCTTCAAAATGTTGAAGAAGAATGCTGCAGTCAAGTGGACTGAGGAGTGTCAAGAAGCATTTGATAAGATCAAAAGGTACCTGTCGAATCCACCTGTGCTGGTCCCACCAGAACCGGGAAGACCTTTGATTCTTTATTTGACGGTCTTGGATAATTCTTTTGGTTGCGTGTTGGGTCAACATGACATCACGGGAAAGAAGGAGCATGCAATCTATTATCTTAGTAAGAAGTTCACTCCTTACGAGGTTAAGTACACTCTGCTTGAGAGGACATGTTGCGCCTCGACTTGGGTGGCACAAAAGTTCAAGCATTACCTGTCATCCCATACCACTTATCTCATTTCTCGCATGGATCCTCTGAAATATATCTTTCAGAAGCCTATGCCCACAGGAAGGCTTGCAAAATGGCAGATTTTACTTACAGAATTTGACATCATCTATGTGACTCGGACCGGAATGAAAGCCCAAGCTTTGGCCAACCATTTAGCCGAAAATTTAGTGGATAATGAATATGAGCCATTGAAGACTTACTTTCCTGATGAAGAGGTCATGTCTATTGATGAGGTTGACCACAACGGAAAGCCAGGTTAGAAACTTTTCTTTGATGGAGCCGTTAACATGAAAGGAGCCGGAATAGGGGCTGTACTTATCTCTGAAATAGGGCAACATTACCATATAACAGCCCAGCTTTGATTCTATTACACCAACAACATGGCAGAGTACGAGGCATGCATTCTGGGTTTGAGGTTAGCCATAGACATGGGAGTCCAGGAAATACTTGTTCTGGGAGATTCAGATTTACTGGTCCACCAGATTCAAGGAGAATGGGAGACTCGAGATTTGAAGCTCATACCTTACCGACAGTATTTGCATGATCTTTGTCAACGCTTCAGGTCAGTCGAATTTAGACATATTCCCAGGATTCATAATGAGATTGCTGATGCCTTGGCCACTCTAGAGTCAATGCTACATCATCCAGACAAGGTTTATGTCGACCCTATATATATCCAAGTTCATGACCAACATGTCTATTGTAATGTGGTAGAAGAAGAAATCGATGGCGAACCTTGGTTCCATGATATCAAAGAATACATCAGGTCAGTAGTATATCCAACACATGCTACAAGTGACCAGAAGAGAACCATTCGGCGTCTGGCCAGTGGATTTTTCCTGAACGGAGGAATCTAGTACAAGAGGACTCCGGATTTAGGATTGCTGAGATGCGTAGATGCTAAAGAGGCTTCAACTATCATGGCCGAAGTACATTCTGGAGTTTGCGGTCCACATATGAATGGGTATGTATTGGCAAAGAAGATACTTCGAGCAGGTTATTATTGGCTCACCATGGAACGGGATTATATCAGTTTTGTTCGCAAGTGTCATCAGTGCCAGGTACACGGTGATCTGATTCATTCTCCTCCGTCTGAATTGCACACAATGTCTGCACCCTGGCCCTTTGTTGCTTGGGGCATGGATGTTATTGGGCCTATTGAACCGGCAACATCAAACGGGCATAGGTTTATTCTGGTGGCCATTGATTACTTTACCAAATGGGTCAAAACGGTAACTTTCAAGTCTGTAACCAAGAAGGCAGTGGTGGACTTTGTTTATTCAAATATCATTTGTCGGTTCGGAATTCCTAAGGTGATCATCACAGACAATGCTGCTAATCTCAACAGTCATTTGTGAAAGAGGTATGCCAACAATTCAAGATTATGCAGCGGAACTCCACTCCGTATCGCCCCAAGGCAAATGGAGCTGTTGAGGCTGCCAACAAGAACATAAAGAAGATACTTCGTAAGATGGTTTAGGGTTCTCGGCAATGGCATGAAAAGTTGCCTTTTGCATTACTGGGTTATCGCACCACTGTTCGCAC
This sequence comes from Nicotiana obtusifolia, assembly GCA_002018475.1. Taxonomy (NCBI): domain Eukaryota; kingdom Viridiplantae; phylum Streptophyta; class Magnoliopsida; order Solanales; family Solanaceae; genus Nicotiana; species Nicotiana obtusifolia. The sequence continues at coordinate 9,010 of MCJB01049321.1, forward strand.
CTCAGTGGGTACAACCCCTTATATGCTGGTATACGGAACTGAGGCAGTTATACCTGCAGAAGTTGAGATTCCATCCTTCGGATTGCCGCAGAAGCCGAAATTGATGATAATGAGTGGGTCAAGACCCGACTTGAGCAATTGAGTCTGATTTATGAGAAAAGATTGGCCGCAGTATGTCATGGTCAATTGTATCAGAAAAGAATAGCCAGAGCATACAACAAGAAGGTGTGCCCTCGGAAATTTGAAGTCGGTCAGATGGTATAAAAACGTATCCTTCCTCACCAAGCGGAAGCCAAAGGCAAATTCGCCCCGAACTGGAACGGACCATTCGTTGTGACAAGAGTGTTGCCAAATGGCGCTTTGTACTTAACAGACATAGAAGGCAAATGTGTAGATATGGCTATCAATTCTGATGCCATTAAGAAGTATTATGTATGATTTCTTGCTCATCTTCAATTGTATTTTGTACTTGGCATGTTCAAAGTTGAAATGAAGAAGGCATTTTATTCAGCTATCCAAACACTTTCATCCTTCATTACCCTTTTTGAGCCTTACTTATTTCGTTCGTATCCCTCTTTTGGAATCAATAACAGGAATAAGGAAGATGAAAGAAAGAAAAGAAAAAGAAGAAGAAGGAAAAAGAAACAGAACAAAGAGAAGAAGAAGAAGAAGAAAAAAAAAAGAAGAAAAAAAAAGAGCAAAAAAGGAAGAAAGAAAAGAAAAAAAAGAAGAAAAAAAAGAGAAGAAAAGGGAACAAAAACAAACAACTTAGGGCTTGAACTACGTTCGACCTGATTCCTTTTAAGGATACGTAGGCAGCCTCACGGCTCGGTCTCATCAAAGTAAACATTAAAATTTCCCCAGACCCAAAAGAACTGGGGCAGAAGTTTGGATTCGTAAAAAATCTGATTTCAAAAGTTGTAATCTTAACCCCTATTTCATTTTTGAATTATTTTGAGCCTTCATACACCCTTTCTTTTTAACCCTGTCCAAAAGCCTACATTACGGTCCAAAGAAAGACCTTCTGATCAATCTTTGAGGATGCCGGGTCAAACAAAATGGAGATATGATTTACATCAGGGGCAACACTTTGCTCATGGGTGCATAAAAGAAAGATAAAATGAGAGAGTCTTATTGGTGAAAACCCTTGCGGGCACCATAAGGCGATGGTGAGATGAGAGAAAATCTAAAATGAGAGAGTCTTATTGGTGAAAACCCTTGCGGGCACCATAAGGCGATGGTGAGATGAGAGAAAATTGAAAATGAGAGAGTCTTATTGGTGAAAACCCTCATGGGCACTATAAGGCGATGGTGAGTTAAAGATAAACCAACAAGAGGAATGGGATCAGTGAGAGGTTGGTGTTTGAAGTTGGATTTATGCCATGAGGGGAATATGATTGGTCGGACGGATTAGGCTTATCAATCCGAAATGCATGTCATGATCATTGGAGCTGGTTGCTTCCCTCAGATAAGTCTTTCTGTTCTAAAATCCCTCACATAATCATTCGTGTTCACAATTTTTCTTTGTTTCCTTTTGTCACAAATTCATGACATTTTGTTTATTGAGTCTATCTTTGTGAGTTTCTTTCGAACTAGCCATGTTAAGTAAGCAGGAAAGGATTTCAAAGCTTACTACCAACTTCTAAATTGAGCAAAACGGAACTCGGCCAAACATATTGCAAGGGATGTAATATAGAATGAGCAGTACGTAGTTAACCGAAGTTCAGGCAATCAGGTGATGTTGGGGTTTCAAGAAAATACAAGGACGTAGCAACGTCCAGAATAAAAGTGCAATACAATAGTTAAGGGTAAAAGGTTAGGGTCGTTCAGAGAAAGTGCAATCTGGTCCTAATCAAAGGTCAGACGACTCTGTGCTCGTTCAAAGCACCCAATCAGGATGAAACATGGCAGTCAGCAGAAGCAGATCCCCAGCCGAACCAAAACTGGAATATATTCCCCCAACAGAAGCAGACCCCAGCAATGATGCCACAAACTAACCACCACGTTTCAAACTAACAAGATTTTATTTGTCTGAAACAGAAGGCATGAAAGTTGTCAATCCACAAAAGGCTAGGGCTCGGGAAGCAAAATTGCTATTCGAGAATTCCCCAAACGGAGAGCATGGCTCAGGTAAATTCATTTTCGGTTCTCAGGACCCTCCTGGATAATGGGACTTTAATTTTAAATTTTTCAGGACCCTCCTGGATAATGGGACTTTAGTTTAAATTTTTCAGGACCCTCCTGGATAATGGGAATTAGTTTAAGTTTCTCAGGACCCTCCTGGATAATGAGACTTTAATTTTAAATTTTTCAGGACCCTCCTGGACAATGGGACTTTAGTTTAAATTTCTCAGTTACCTCCTGAATAATGAGATTTAGTTTTAAATTTTTCAGGACCCTCCTGGATAATGGGAATTAGCTTTAAAAAGTCTCAGGATCCTCCTGGATAATGGGAATTAGTTTAAATTTCTCAGGACCCTCCTGGATAATGGGAATTAGTTTTAAAATTTTCAGGACCCTCCTGGACAATGGGACTTTAGTTTAAATTTCTCAGGACCCTCCTGAATAATGGGATTTAGTTTTAAATTTTTCAGGACCCTCCTGGATAATGGGATTAGCTTTAAAAAGTTTCAGGACCCTCCTGGATAATGGGACTTTAATTTTAAATTTCTCAGGACCCTCCTTAATAATGGGATTCAGTTTTAAAATTTCCTAGGACCCCTTGGATGATGGGATTTAGCTTTTAAATTCTTAGAAGTCTTTTAGGTAGCGTGATTTGATTAATCCCCGCCGATATGCCCAGGTTCCAAACTGGGGAAAAAAGTTTTTTGTTTTGTTTGCTTTGCTATGATATCAGGCGCCCACCTGGATAACGAGGGAATACAATTCAAGCTTTGGAAATCAGGCACCCACCTGGACAACGAGGGAATACAATGGAAATCAGGCGCCTACTTGGAAAACGAGGGCGTATACTTTAGAGGTTATTTCAAGTTTCATAGTTCAAGCTAAAGACACCAGGAGCCTACCTGAAGAACAAGGTCAAGTCAAGTTAGGAATAGCAAAAGATCGCCTCGAGAAGACGAGTCAACAGCTCGAGAGGCATTAGAAGATTCGAGATTAAGCTACAAGAAAATTTGTAGATAGAAATCATGTAACTCGTAGTTGATAGATGTAGCTAGTTTAGCTTCTTATTTTCCATTTTTGGTGTAATAAGGAGCGCAGCAAACAGTAACAGCAGCAGCAACGAAAGTCACAGCTTCCTGGTAGTCCCACCTACCAAAACTTACAGAACTACACTGACCTGATTCCTTTATAGCCAAGGATATGTAGGCAACCCTTGAAGCGAGGTTCGGTCAGACTATCTTCAAAACGTTTCTCATATAGTTTCGGGTAGGCAAAAATCTTGCAGAATTGCTCATCTTGTCTTTGCCCGAAAACTCTTCGTGCTTTCGAGCAAAGATAGGCAGCTGTGAGCACGTGATTTTTGCCGTGACCAAAACACTCTTATAAATCAAATAAAAATAGTTTCTTAATTAATTGTTAGCCATTTTAGGAATTATATTAGACTTTTCTAATTACTTATATTTATTTATTAATTAATTCATGAAAACACCCAAAAATATCATGCATTGCATTTAGGATTTATTTTTACACTTTTAGGATTGAATTAGTAATTGTTGATTTTATAGAATTAAAAAATTATAAAATAGTTTATTTTTACACGCTTTTTAATTTTAATCTTTAATTCTTAGAATCTAGCATTATTTTTATTTTTATAAATAGTTATTTTAGCTTAATTTCACATTTGGGTAAATTAGAATTTTAATTACTAAGTAGTCTAGTTATAAAAAAATTAAAAATGAATTAAGAATAAGTAATTAAGGAAAAAAGAAAAAAAAGAAGAAGACAAACGGATTGGGCCATTGTTTAAATTTAAAACAAAGCCCAATCCGAAAATAAACCGGATAGCTCAACAATTCCCACCCCCTCCCCCGTTTTACCCCAAATGACCCCGTTTCACCTTCTAGGTTCTATCCGAACCGTTGATCTTCACAGATCCAACGGTTCGGAACTAGTTTGCCTTTACTATAAATATGTCCTAACAAACCCTACCCCCCCCCCCCCCCC
>MCJB01049321.1:13157-28890 GCA_002018475.1 Nicotiana obtusifolia
CCCCCCCCCCCCCACTTCCGCCTTCGTCCAAACAGACCCCTCCCCTCCGAAACCCTAGCTGCCATGGCTGCTTTTCTTCTCCAAACTCGTCCAAATATCATCCACAAACACCACCCAACAACCACCGGTACTCTCTCACTCCGAAAATACATCTTATCTCAACCAAATCCCTAAAAACAAGAAAAATCCGAAACCCTAATGGTTAAAATTGAAGACTTTTGAAGACTGATTTTAAACCAAAATGAGTATTAACCGTGTGTTCTTGAAAAGAACACACGGTTAAACTTGATTTTGGTCTTAAAATCATTGATTTTCAAGAAATTTTCAGTCGAGGTAATTTCATCCCTTTCCTCTGTTTTTTTTTTGTTGTTTTTGTTTTCATGTTTTAGGTGTTTTCTTCTTCTACTCTTATCTTTAATATTTTTGTTAGTTTTAAGATTGGTTTCTGTGTGGCTACATTTTTCAGAGGCTATAAACACAATACCCTTTGAAAATTTAAGCCAAAAGACTGGATCCGAAATTAATTTAGGGTTATGTGACTTGGACCGGGTCAGTTTGACCCGTTGAGGATTTAAGAGCATAAAATGGGTCATGTTCGGATAGAAATAACTAGAAGTCTCTAGCAGGTCTTAACAGTACAAAAATAAAACTTGGGGAGCTAAAAGATATTTGAAAAAGCTCTCAACCGATTTCTGTTGAGAGGAGTGATAATAGTCACATGCAAACAAAGTCTGTTAGAGGGGAGTGGGGATACGGTGGGTGCTGGTAACAGAAATTAATAGAAAAAGGAATAAAATCAAAAAGAAATCTGGGGGGAGATCGGTTCTGGTTTTGGGGGATATAAGAAGAAAGAGAGGACAGTCATTCAGAGCAGGAGGTTAGACAGTGAGAGTTTCGAAAAAACAGAAAAAACAGAAAATTTTTTGTAATAGACTTAATATATATATAAAAACAGAAAGTTAGAGGCACTTGAGCTAAAATACAACAATTGATTTTCTTGAAGTAAAACAAGGTGAGGCTGCTGTTTATTGAGTGCTGCTGTCCCGTTAGGATTCGTTCTTCGATGGCATAGGTAAGTTTCAAAACTTCCCTGTAATTTCAAATTAGAACCATGAATAAATTATCGATTCAGACTCGCATTTCTTTGTCTCTGTTCATTCTGCTTAATCTGCCCGCTTGCGATTGATAAGTGTTTCTGTGTCGCTGAATATGGTTGTATATGTTCCTTTGAGATTCTGTTCTTGCTATTCTACTCAAATTGCTCACTTTTGATTAATAATCATTTTATGTCATTGAAGAATTACTGTCACATGTGATGACTTATTATTTGTTCCCTGTTGCTCTTGCTACTGACTTTTAAATCTTCTTCGATAATTGTTTTCGTATTAAGCTTATATAATCAGTTATAGCGTTAAGCGTTGTTAGGTTTATGTTAAAGGTTACCTCAGACTCTTTGTTATATTACAAGTCTGTTGAAAGGTAAATTCAGCTATTTTAAAATTTTGTTTTCTTTCTGCGTTGCCACTGCTTCCTCAGTCCATTTTTGTTTCCGCTGGTTGTAACATAGTTCAAGCTGGGGCGAAGTTGTTTGTGAAGTTTATCCAGCAGTAATTGAGAGTAACACTGTTTTTGTTTGTTAATTGTATCGATATTGGGCCAGTGTTCACAAAGGAAAGGGTAAGGATCTTTAATAATGTAGTATATTTAAACTTTCGTAGTCATCTAAGGAATCAGTAATGGTTTATCAACTATATTAATGGTTATTGCATTTGCAAATGCAAAACACAACTATCTTCCGGAATTCGTCAAGAGCCAAAATATGACCTTTCCTTCGAAAATGATAAGATGTAAGCAGTACTGCTTCATAAATTGTAGTATAAATATGACTTTTATTGTTGAAGATTGATACTGAAATTTAGCATGCACTTTTGGCTATGAAGTCATTGGCAATCTGTGTAATTAATCCACCTCCTTGGTTTTGTGCCGAATGTGTCTATCCTTCGAGAATTGACGTAGAAAGCGAGTAGTCTGTTTTTTAGGGTATACTATTATGAAAATAGTACTATCAGTAGTAAATTCAGATTGTAACCAGTTTATTAAAACAATGGCTATATTCATGATCATGTAGATTGGCTTGTTTTGGTGACAGGCTTGTTTTACTGTAAATTTGGATTTGTAGTCTATTTTATTAAGTTGGCTATGCTAATAATAATGCTGCTAATATAAAAATCCAGATTATAGTTGTATTCGTGAATTTTATGGCTATATCTGTAACTAAGTTGTGTTGATTGATTTATTTTAAGATGGTAGTTGTAGAAATGGTGCTATTAATGCAAATTTCAAAGTGTGGTTGTCTTTTAGAAGCTGCCAGCTGTGTTTATAATTGATCACACGACAATTGAATGTATGCAATTTTAAGAATCGAATGAAGCTGCTTTTTGCTTTTAAAATGAGCCTCAAAGATTCAAATTGTTTAGTTTACACAGTTGATGGCTATATTCGCGAATGAGCTAGTATTGGACGATTGGTATTGGGATTAATTCACTACTCTTTATAAACTAACTGGGCATGATTGCCGACGCAATTTCCTAATAATAATACCTAGTGTCAGAAGTTACTTTAGATTAATAGAGGTGTGCCATATAATTAACAACGATCACCAATGGCCCTCTTAATTAATTAAAATGTAAGATTAGAGTAAGTAAGCTTTGACGCTTCAAACTTTAATAGCTCGATTTTAAGCGCGATTAACTACATTGTGACTATGGGTACGGTTCCCATGACATAGTAACAGTGTCAACTTCGGGGGTGCTTTTTAGGTGACCCGATTTTACAGCTTTAAATAATAAAGGCTTTCAAATTAGTTTGAGGTGTGCCATACCAAACGAAATCTACAAATATATGGCCCTCATTAACTAAACACTTAGAAAAATCGAGGTGCGTTATTTAGCGAATTCCATGGCCCTCGAAAAACTAAAAACGCGTAGTTTTCTTTAGGCGCGTTATTCTAATAATTTAATTTCCTGAATTCGGGTGCGCATTTATGTGACCCAAATCCCAAATTCCAATGTTAAATTAAAAGGTGTTACAAATTGCGGGTGCATTTATGTGACGTAATTTGCGACATATTTTGATTAGCATTGCAATACTTCGATAATTCTAAAAGCGGAAAATAAAGTAAAATGCATTATAGGCTGATAACAGGTATAAAATCAAATAATAAGCCGATTATGACAATGAAGCGACCATGCTAGAACCACGGAACTCGAGGGTGCCTAACACCTTCCCTCGGGTTAACAGAATTGCTTACCTAGAATTTCTGGTTCGCAGACTTTGTTAAGGAAGTCAAATCATTTCCTCGATCTGGGATAAAACCGGTGACTTGGAACACCAATTTAAAATTTCCAAGTGGCGACTCTGAAAATAATTAAATAATCCCATTTCGACTAATGTCACTTTAATTGGAAAAACTCTTTGTATGCTCCTCACGGGGGTGTATGAAAAGAGGTGTGACAATATGATATTTTGTAGAATCAAGTTACTATATGTATAGGGCAAAATATGCTAAGTTACGTGGTCAGACAAAAGAGGGACACGTGGAACCTAAGACGGTGATAGTCAAAGCCGAATGCAACGGTCCCATCTGTCACCGGAAAGAATAACACTCATAAGGATGCAATAAATATTCTTCGCCCAGTAGCATTTAATGGAAAATATTCCACAGCGTTAAGTATGTTGTTCGTTGCAAGGAATTTGGCATTTATGCTCATCGTTACATCTTCATCAATGGCCCTAAAATTTACATTAAAGAAGAGTGCGATCCTCGGACCTCCTTTCCTAGACATAGCTATAAATAGTGAGCTATGTTATCATTGTAAGGGAATGAATTTTCTGGCAAACTAATACTACAATCTACTCAAAGCTCTAATCAATTTTATCTTCTTATTTTTCTGTTCTTATTACTATTGCGCTCGGAGGCCTCATTACCAGAGTCTTTATTTCTGTCATTTCATCTTCCTATCAAGGCTAAGTGTTATATATATCTTCAATTATCTTGTTATTTCATGATCGAATTAATTCACTTGTCTAGAACCACGTATAAATTCAATTGTACCATTTTACGGGTAAACAGTTTGGCACCCACTGTGGGGCCTAAACAGCCGTGCAATTAACTTAATCCTTGCCTTTTTTACTAACGTGTTTTGAGTATTTAGTCTTAGAAGAAATCATAAGAAATGACATATAACGGTGTTAACAGCACGCTCAATCTCGAGGTTCGAGGAGATCAACCTCATTTCAAGGACTCAATCAGTGACGCCCACAACGAGGGGAATGACGCCACGCTGGTGCATGACAGGCAATATCCTCGACATGTTCGGGAGACGACTCCCGATAATGCTGAGGAGGAACATGTCTTTGACGCGGTAAGGATCCTACAAAAACAATAGGCGATCATTCTAGGGCACCTCACGTGACAGGATAAGGTTATGACAGAGTTGAAGTAGGCGCTGTCAGGGGCTTCGAATAATGCGAATAGATGAGATCTGATTCCTCCCAGCGCTCCCGCGAATCAAACAATGCAGAGAGTCGACAACAACACCCCGAGGGGCGAAGTTGGCTCTGATGGGGCTGGGGGGAGCGGATTCGGCAACAATAACGAAAACGATCCCTTCAAGAATGAACTCTTACTGTTTATGAGGGAAGTGAAAGCCCGCATAGACCAAATCCCAGGCGCACACCGCTGCTGAAAGGTCCGGACTCAAAGAAGTATACTCAATTGCCATACAAGCCAAGTGCGGTACTCGAATAAATCCTGAAGCGGTTTAAAATGCCTGATGTGCCAAAGTATTACAGAAGTTTAGACCCTCAGGAGCATATTACAACCTATAAAACGGCGGTGAAAGAAAATGATTTATCTCCTCACGAAATTGAGTCTATTTTGCTGAAGAAATTTGGAGAGACTCTCATGAGGGGAGCCTTGACGTGGTATTCACTATTACCCGAGCATTCCATAGAGTCCTCTAAGATGCTCGCGGACTCTTTCATCAAGGCTCATGCCGGGGCCTAAAATGTACAGGCCCGAAAGGCTGACATATTCAGGATTTTTGAGTTGCTAAGAGAGTTCATTAACCGATTCCAAAAGGAGAGAATGTTTCTCCTGGCTGTCCCGGATGAATGGGCGGTTGAAGCATTCACCAAGGGACTAAATCCAAGAAGTTCAGACGCTTCCCGGAAATTGAAGGAAAGCCTGCTTTAGTTTCAAGCAACGACTTGGGCGGATGTCCACAACCGTTACGAATTAAAGATAAGGATAAAAAATTATCAGGTTGGCTTTCCATCGTCGACAAAAGGATAGGAAAAGAACAAAGAAAAACCAAAAGACAATTTCGACACAGACAAACGTTCTTCGAGGGGCAGTTTTTGCCCTACAAATGGACCGAAGGTCGTGGCAGAGCCTTTAGGTTCGCGGACAGGTTCTCCATCGACAGAAGAACTGATCACAGTCGGAAAAATAGATCATTGCAGGATAAAGAAGTGCCAGGGGTGCAGGATCCTTCCTACCACAAGTTGTTAGAATACAATTTCAACGTCAGTGTAGTGGAGTTGGTGTCAACCATGAGAAACATCAAAGAAGCACCGTTCCCAAACCAATGAGATCTAATCCGACCAGAGGGATCCCAACTTGTGGTGTGAATACCACGGGACGAATGGCCACCGGACAGGGGACTGCCGACACCTCGGGGAAGAAGTGGCAACATTTTTGAAGAATGCTCATCTCAGAGAATTCTTGAGTGACCGAGCTAAGAACAATTATGGTCGTAACCGGGACAACGCGAAACCCTCGAAAGCTGGAGAAGATTCCCCACGTCAAACGATCAACATGATCTTCGGGGGGAACGCGATCAACGGGGTCGCCTTTTTGGCAGCAAAAAAGATAAAAGTATCAATAACCCATAGCAAAAGGCTCCGAGAAGTCGTCGAAGACGATATCACTTTCACGGAGGAGGACGTAGACAGATTGTTGTTGCCGCACAATGCTGCACTTGTAATCTCTTAAAATGTGCTAGATTTTAAGATTAAACGTGTTCTGGTGGATCTAGGAAGTTCACCCAAAATCATACAATGGAGAGTATTGGAGCAAGTTAAACTCACTAGAAGCATCATTCCGGCCACAAAACTCCTTGCTGGATTCAACCTCGCAAGCGTGACAACCCGAGGAGAGATTTTGTTACCCACAGACGCCGAAGGAGTAATGAAAACAACTATTTTCGAAGTGGTAGATGGTAATACGGGATATAACATTATTCTGGGAAAGACGTGGTTGCACGAAATGAAAGCTGTATCATCAACATATCATCAATTCCTGAAGTTTCCAATGCCCGAAGGAGTTAAGCAGATAAGGGGTGACCAACCAGCGGCAAGGGAGATGAATGCAATTTCTATCTCCAGTAGCAAAGGAAAGGAACACCGCGATATAGCAATTACAAAAACCGACGCCCGCTCCCGAACTAGATGAAGTCCGCCGGGGGCAGAAACATCGGACTTTTATTAGGTGCCGAGATATTTCCATGTTCCATAAGAGATGGATGCAACGAAATCCACAACGGAAGAGCTTGAGCAAGTTGCGTTGTTCTAAGAATTCTTAGAAAGGAAATTTCACTTGGGGACAGGACTGTATCCCGAGCTCAGGTATGGCTTTATTAAATTTCTTAAATATAAAGACGATTGTTTTGCATGGTCACATACGGATGTGACAGGTATCCTGACGGAGGTATCCGTACACAAGTTAAGTTTGGATCCCAAAGTACCTCCGGTAAGACAAAACAAATACCCTATTGCCGAAGCCAGGAATAAATTCGTCAAGGAAGAGGTAACTCGCTTACTTATTATCGGTTCGATCAAAAAGGTAAAGTATCCAGACTGGCTAGCTAATGTAATAGTAGTTCCTAAGAAGAACAATAAATTTTGCATGCGTGTAGATTATAAAGATTTGAATAAGGCGTGCCCGAAACTCGTTCCCACTGCCAAACATCGATCAATGATTGATGCTACGCCCGGGCACGAGTTAATGAGTTTCCTTGATGCTTATTTAGGGTACAATCAAATTAAGATGAAGCTGGAGGATCTAGAAAAGTCTTCGTTTATAACAAATTTTGATAATATTGCTATAATGTGATGCCCGTCGGGTTCAAAAACGTCGGAGCCACTTATCAACGGCTCGTGGATAAGATGTTTGAAAAATAAATAGGAAAACCGATGGAAGTTTATATAGACGATATGCTCATTAAGTCATTAAATGCAGGTGATCACCTTAAACATCTGCAAGAAACTTTTGACATCCTAAGGAAGCATAATATGAAACTTAACCTCGAGAAATACGCGTTTAGGGTCAGCTTTGGCTAACCTTGGATCATCGACAAAAATAAAGGAATTGGAGTCCAGGACGGTAGTATAACTAATGAACTCGATCCTGGATGCAGATAGGCAACTAATTTGTTCTAGGACTAGAGGAATGAAATCATCGATTATCTCGAGCATAAGAAGTTGCCTGAAGACTCCAAAGCGTCTCGGGCACTGCGCGCCAAAGCAGCGTGATATAGCTTCAAGAGAGGCCAACTGTATAGAAAATCTTTCCAAGGCCCGCTAGCCCGATGCTTGGGGGCATCCGAAGCTAACTACGTTATGCGAGAAGTCTATGAAGGGATATGCGGCAATCATTCGGCGCAGACTCCTTAGTGCTGAAATTGGTAAGGGCAGGATATTATTAGCCCCGCATGGAATAATATGCCACAGACTTCGTACGAAAGTGTGATAAGTGTCAACACTATGCACTACTAGTACATTAACCGGCAGAACCCTTGCATTCGGTTCTGTCCCCGTGGCTGTCCATGAAATGCGAGATAGACATCGTCGGGCCATTATTGCCGACCCCTGGAAATGTAAGATTTCTTTTGATTTGACTGACTATTTTTCTATGTGGGTGGAAGCAGATCCTTCTCAGAAGATCGGCGAGCATGAAGTGGTGGGTTTCTTGTAGGAAAATATAATTTGCAGGTTCGGAATACCAAAAGAGATAGCATGCAATAATGGGCCACAATTTATTGGTGCAAAAATCGCAAAGTTCCTCGAATATTTAAAAATAGAGAGGATCACATCTTCACCCTACCATTTGAGTGCAAATGGTCAAGCAGAGTCAACGAACAAAGTGATTATACAAAACCTCAAGAAAAGGTTAGAAGCGGCTAGAGGTAATTGGCCAAAGGAATTACTCGGAGTTTTATGGGCATACCAAACAACGGCCAAATCGAGCACAGGAGAAACTCCCTTTTTCTTTGTGTACGGGCTAGAAGCTTTAATCTCGGTGGAAGTAGGGGAACCCACCTTGAGATATTTCCAAGCAGATGAAGAATCAAATAATGAAGCAATATTAGTCAACTCGAAGCTACTTGATGAGCGTAGGGACTTGGCGCATATAAGAATGGCAGCAGAGAATGGAGCGGTATTATAATCGAAGAGCCAACCTCTGTTATTTCAAAGTAGGAGACTTGGTCCTAAGGAAAGTAACTCAAAGCACCCGGGAGCTCAACGCAGGGAAGCTAGGTACAACATGGGAAGGTCCCTACTAGGTTTCAGCTGTCACCGAGAAAAGTTAGTCTGAATTAGAAAACCAAGATGGAGAAAAGTTGCCCAGCAATTGGAACGTGGCACACCTCAAAAGATATTTGCTGATGAACATCACCAGAACTGAAAATATGTGTTGCACTCTTTTTCCCTTCGTCCAGTTTTTATCCCAATTGGGTTTATCTGGCAAGGTTTTTTACGAGGAAGCAACAGAAAGCATACTACGAAGAAAGCTCCAACAACAGCAATAAGACCTTTGATAGCAAGGCACACAAGCAAATATCCACTCTGGGACGGTTAGATAATCTTTTGCTCTGTGGCAAAATTCCCACCGGGAAGCTAAGTTTGCTATCGAGCAAAGGTTACCCGACCGTTCACAAGTATAAACCACTAGAGGGTTGTTAGATAGTCCTTCATCCGATAGCATGAATTCCTGAGGGGAAGTAAAGTGTGTTACCGAGTTAAGGATTATCTAGAAATTCATTAGTGGGATTCTCGAACGTACAAGACTTCCACTGTTCCAATTCGCATTTGAACACTTGTGGGGGGGAGGGGGGAGGGATGATATGAGGATATGGAAACAATGACTGCCACGTCGACCGGGAAGCAAAAACTGGAAACATAGTTGCATCATCGGGACAGGGGACTGCGCGACCAGCCCCGTAGAAACAAGTTGTACAAGTTAGCCACAAGTAATGGTAATTTCTTTTTTCAGCATAACAAATGCTTATGTACTTTTTGAAAATAGAAGGAATAAAATGAAGTCCTTTTGTTTTTATCTTGTTTCTTGTTTGAATGATGATTTAACTTTGTCATTTGAAAGTTAAACAAGTACTTCAAATTCTAGTGCCGTAATGAATAGGAGACGTCAGCTTCAAGAGCACCGTAAACATAAGAGGGCCCTCTCTTAGAAAAAACCCTCACGTTAAGGGTTGATTTCGGAAGAACTCATGCCCCGAATCAAAATGATTCCAGAAAAAATACACCCAAGGCTTCACATAATAAGACGCAAACAGTAAAATTTGCGCAAAACTCTTAAGCAAAAAGAAGAGAATGCAAAGATTAAAACTTGCATAAATGTTCTAATGAAGGAAAGACTCAAACAATACTTGAGAAAAAAAATATTTTTATTTACAATAACATGTCAAAGTGGCACTGATACAAGAATTGGAAAAAGAAAAGAAAAGAAAAGCTAAACTGCACCATCCCCGGAACCTGGAGTAAGAGAAGTGTTCACGCCCCCAAGGGAAGTGGATAGATCCGCCGATGGCTCAACATTTTGGCCTTTGCTAGTTCGACCTTCAACATTTTCGTCTTCCGCTTCCTCTTTAGTTCCCAAAATTTTGGAACCGGAATCGGAAGAACCGAAAGCAGCAGGCTCTGCTGGGAGACCATTATTAGCAGCCAGCTCAAGCTCACGGGCCTTAGCAATTTTAGAATCAAAGTCAATGATACCAGCTTGGGCTTTCTTCCAAGGTTTTTCCCCTCATGCTATACATAGTGTAAGTTTTCTCAACGACGAGGGAAGCCGCTCGACGATTAAGTTCTTCTTTGAGTTGGGTTACCTCGGCAGAAAGGCTTTCCCGGACGGATCCAACGGATCTGAGGCAAACATCAAGGTCGCAGACAGTTGAACCAAAGAGCCTATTATGCTCGATGGCTTTCCTATACTTATCCTCCATCTGGGTATGTTTCTCCCCCGCAGTAGCAAATTCTTCAGTTTTGGAGTTCAAGGCTGCCTCTAAGTTAGTCAATCTTTCAGCGGAGGCAGCCTCCCGATCGGATGCAGCGAAAACGGCGTTATGAAGTTCAATCTATTTGGCCTTAGCCTCTTCAAGTTGAATCCTCAGCGGGGCAATATCTTGGCTAACAGTCTCGACTTCTTGCTCGCTTTGCTGTAAACGAGCCTCCAATACAATAGCCTTAGTGGCTTTGGCTTTCAGTTCTGAGAGGCGAGCGACACTTTGCTCCCCCTCTGCCAAAAGCTGATCCCATGCGGAGGTAATTTCTTCCTTCTCACGAATCAACCTCTGAAGGCCCTCGGAAGCAAGAAAGTTGGCCTACAAAGAAAGAAAGACAAAACTCCGGACATGTTCAGGCGAAAATAGAAGAAAAAACAAATGAAGAAAGGAATGTACCGCTGCGGCGTTGTGGATGGTGTTGTTCAACAAACACACTCCCGAAAGTGCATGAATCTTTTCCCAATATGAAGCTAAAGGCTTAAGATAATTAGCAAGCTCCACCGGCCGGGATAGCAAGTTGTATCTGATAGAAACCGACAGAGTAACATTCCTCCTCCTTTGTGGATCTTTAGAAGGGGCAGCATAATTTTGCTCGTAAATCCCATGAATTGGGGACTGGGGAAAAGGAACACCTTCGTCGTGGTCAGGTGCGACTCGTGGAGATGACGTAGCAGTTGCTGGTGGAAGAGTGGATGAATGTGGAAATTACGTAACAGTTGCTAGTGTTGGTGAAGATGGAGATGAAGCTGATGGAGTTGAAGAGTGAGAAGCAGTTGCAGCAAACGCAGTGCTGGTTGTTGGTTGCTCATCAGCCTAGGACGGAAGGGACTCGGTACTCATCCCCAATATACCGGGCGCGGTGACTGGGACGTGGAAGCAGGAGTTGGCATTTTCCACCCTATCATATTCCCCCAGAGCACCGAGCCATCGTCCTCGGATGATGTAACTAACTCAACAGGTTGAGCATTCTGTTGAGTTGATAAGCATCGTCGCCTTCTATGTAGATTCACCATTCAATTATCAAAAATGAAGATAGATTCACGAAATATAATTAAAACCAAGTGTAGAACACTTAACCCAATCCTTATGATGAAACTTGCCTCCAAAATCGCCGCATTCCGAAGTCTATAGCACAATATGTGATAAAAATGACCAACCCTCGAATTTAAAACATTCTGCTCAGCTTCATCGCATATGTGATCAACTCGTCATATCTGCGACCACCGCTTCTGTGGTACATATCTTGCTCCTGCAAGCAAACCAAACTCAGTAGCCATCGCTTCTGCGAAACCTCACTTCGCACCTGCGCGCCCGCAGGTGCGGCTCTGCCATCGCACCTGCGCCATACCTCGCCCCTGCGGCCCAAGGCACCGCTTCCGCGCTCTTGCATGTGTGGCCCATCTCACGCATCTGTGGAGCCCTGCTCCAGCTCCATACCCGCTCCTGCGATCCCTTTGTCGCTTCTGCGACCATCGCACCTGCGCAATTTCAACCGCATGTGCGGAACACCAGTACCAACAGCTACCAGCAACCAAACACAAATTGAGAAATGGTCTGAACCTCGCTCGGAACTTACCCGGGCCCCTCAGGACCCTGTCCAAATATACTTAAAAGTCCTATAACACAACATATACATCACACATAACAACATCAAAATGATGAATCACATCTCAAATCAAACTTAAATGAACTTTCAACTTCCAAAACTCGCGTCGAAACATATCAAATGAACCCGGAATGAACTCAAATTTTGCACACAAGTCTCAAATGACATAACGAAGCTATTCCAATTCCCGCACCCACAATCCGAATCCGATACCATCAAAGTCTACTTCCTGTTAAACTTATGAACTTTCCAATTCTTAAAATTTTCACCTTTCGCCAATTAGCGCCGAATCCTTCTAGACATATCCAAATGCAAATCCGGGCATATGCCCAAGTCTAAAATCACCATCCGGACCCAACAGAACCATCAAAAATTCTTGTCCGGGGTCAAATTCATAAAAGTCAAACTTGGTCAACTCTTCCAACTTAAAGCTTAAATCATGAAATTCATTCTTCCAAATCGATTCCGAATAACCAGAAAATCAAAACCGACGATTGACATAAGTCATAATACATCATACAGAGCTACTCATGCCCTCAAACTACCGAGCAAAGTGCAAATACTCAAAACGACCGATCGGGTCGTTACAACCTGTTTGGCCAAACTTCTAGGAGGTCAAACGTACTTTTTTTTGTCAAAAAAGTACTTTTTAAAAAATTTAAGGTGCTTGGCCAAAATAAAAAAGTACTTATGAGCCGCAGCAGAAGCAGAAGCAGAAAATTAATTTATTCAAGACAAAAATAACCTTATAATAAATTTATATTTTTTAATTTATCCCTTATTAATTAAATATTTTTCTTTTTCTTTTATTTTTTCTTTTTATTTCTACTATACATTTATTATTTTTTTTTATTTTAATCATATTTTATTCTCTTTCTCCTATTCCTAAGAGTAGATTTTAAATTTACAGTGAATGCTCTAATATGACATATTTAAATTATCATATAAATAATAAGTAATACCAAACACTCAATATTATTAATTTGAAATAACTATATTTTATATTAATTATAATTTTTAATTTACATTTTTGCTTTATATTTTATATTTTAATTGATTTCTTTTCTAATAAATGTTCAAATTGTTTTTTTCTAAATAATACTAATCATCAAATTAAACTTTTACTGTTCTTTTTCATAATTTGATACTTAAAAGTGCTTTTTTAAAAGATTGGTCAAATACAATGAACTTGCAAAAAGCATTACTCAAACGAATTGGCCAAACACAAAATGCTATTTTGTAAAACTACTTTTTTAAAAAGCACTTTTGAATAAAAGCTTTTTTCAAACTAAGCAGTTTTTGGCAGCTTGGCCAAACGGGATCTTAAAAGATAGATCTCATATGTATAAAGGCAAATCTCTCATGTGTAAAAAAATAAAAATAGTATCATAAACCTAAAATAAATTTGTAATGACCCACAAAGCCATTTGATCCTCCATGTTTTTTTAAATACATTTTAATCGCTAAACATTGTGACAGTACTTTTACGTAACATCTAAATATAGGTAAAACTTTTTTCAAAAATTTTGAAAATTTTATGTTCAAAATCACATAAAATAAATAATCTGTTCGACCCTTATATTTCAACTATGTCATATAAAATGGAACAAGAAAAGATATTTAATATCAAAGAAAAAGAGTTTCATTACATAAGCGTCAAGGAAGGGGAAGGGAAAGGGTAGTAGAAAACTGATCGTGTAATGAAACTTTCATAATAAATTTTTACACTATGAGTTGAATTTAATATGATATAAATGGTTAGCTGCCTTTATTTTTCAGATTACTAGTTTTACATACTATGGAAGTTATCAGTAATTGACGTAATAATGTAACAACATTATAACTGCACATTTTATAGCAAATATATCGAAGCATAACCCTATTTTTTAGAAAGAGACTGGTTTTAAGAATACGAAATACAGGAGATTTTACTTATAATGTGAACTAGATGCTGCTTTACTTTTATAATAATTACTTTATTTTAAAATATTTTAAAAATAAAATATAAATTTAACTTGTCGCTACTTTAATTCGAAAGGTAGCTGACAATTTTCGACTTACTTTTCTTTTTCGCATCATAATCACTTATCATTCGGATTACTTCATCCATAAATTTTTTTAATTTCGAGATAGCGATAGTCTTTAATAGTGATGTGTCATTTTTTAAATTGACAGAATTTTACTTTTATAGTGTTCACTTATGAAAGAAACTTCAGTGAAAATAATGCTCAAGTTAAATAGGAGTAACTTATTGTCTATATGCTCTGAT
Source organism: Nicotiana obtusifolia (assembly GCA_002018475.1). Lineage (NCBI taxonomy): Eukaryota > Viridiplantae > Streptophyta > Magnoliopsida > Solanales > Solanaceae > Nicotiana > Nicotiana obtusifolia. The sequence goes on from MCJB01049321.1 coordinate 27,397, forward strand.
TTCTTTTTCTATTTTGTACTTTTGTTCCTTGATAATGTCATTTTGCCAATTGAAGTTTTCTTTTGTTAAGCATCCATGGTTTTAGTGATTTCAATTAGATGCTGTATTACTTTTCAAAATCTGCTTGTTTCAATTATCATCCCAAATGAGAAAATTGTTGATTGTTTAGATGTATAGTTAGTCCAACATGGGACTTGTAGGTTATAAACGATCGATCAACTGTACCTTGCCGTCACTAATGGAATCGAGTACTATACATTTTTGAGGTGCGTATATACAAAGGGAATTTCTGTCTTGTCTAATATAAAACTTAATATAAGAAAATATTTTTTAAAATAAAAAAAAATAATATTTTTCTGGCTACGAATTTATGGAACCTCACTTACTAGTTTGAAATTAAAAATAGATTTCATGCAAATTGCACACTGAGCTTTTGATATAGGTGTACCGAGGCTAATAATCTACGAAGAAAGGAGGGGAAAAGGCAGATAAACCAAAGATCCTACTCCTCTTAGAAAGGGGAATGAATTGTTTTTCCGATTTTTTTATTTTATTTTAAGTCCCCATCAATGAAAAAATAAATCGAAAAATAGTCAATTTGATGAATATTCACTTTATACGGTTTTATCTTTAATCACACTTCTTTGTCTTTCAAGTCAAAAATAGTTTAGTTCTAACTTTGAATCTCATCAGTCATATGAGTAATGAAAATATAACAGTTTTACTATGGTTGAAAATTTTCTTATTTTGATATTCTTTCGATTTTTATTATCAATTTCTTAGTTTATTATTTGTTATTTTTGGCACATTTCGAGAAGCAGCGGGACCAAGATTTTTAGTAACGAAAATTAAAATATAAAGAAATAACACATAAAGAATCCAAAGCGATTCAATATATAATCTATACACATAAAAAAATAATACCTAAGTACACAATGACATTTTCCGGTTAAGGGACACCTCTTGAACAAAGATGGCTCCAGGTGTAAATAAACAATTTGACATAATTATCTTCGTGCAGTTTTTCGGTTTACGTATCGTTAACTAATGGTTGATGTGGTCCATTACAAGATTTAAATGCTCAATATGTTGGGTTTGTTTTAATATTCCATACACAATCGCACGGCGCATTTCCAGGAAAAGAATTTGATCGTTAATGCATTATGTACATGAATTTAAAAATTTAGATGTACTGTAGTACTTAACATGTTGATAGAATCGTGAATTCTCAGAGACAAGATTTTTTAGTCAAGAATTACTTCGTTTATATTGTACAGTAAAATAAATATATTATTAATGGAATAATTTCACACCAAATTACATATTTTTCACCCGTTTCAATTTACTTAGTGTATTGGGGCAAATACACTTATATGAAATCGGATCGGTTACAACCAAGTGCAAGCGGGTCGGGCATAGCCTAAGGGAGTCGGAACAGAGGCAGTATGAGGCCGAACTTTTCCCGGCCCGGGATCGAGAAGTCGGGTATGATAG
>MCJB01049321.1:28910-41150 GCA_002018475.1 Nicotiana obtusifolia
TATGATAGTCGGAGCAGCCGGGACAAGATGATCGATACGACCGGTCGAGGAATACTAAGAGATTGAGGACCGGCCTCGAACCGCATATCTCGCCACTCACCGGATATTTTGCTAACAGTTAGCTATATTAACCGTCATAGCCGTTATGCCATGATTTGAGGGGATTCTATCCCGAATTTTAGGGGATTTATCTTGTAATTAGTTGTTTATCTTACTTAGAACTCTAGTTTTGGGCCTATAAGAGGCATATTTTGTACTCCATGAAGGGGGATCAGATTCTCTCAACTTTACCATCACTTTTCTAGTTGCTTGATACCATTTACACTGTTCATACCAGGATTCCACCATTTTTCTTATTGTTCATCTCAGTTCATATCTTTATTTCTTCTTACATTTCAATCGATTTTACCATATTGTTATTTAGTATCAAATTAATTCACGGATCCTTAGCACCACGAACAAATTCAGTTGTTATCCGATTTTCAGGGTAAACAGTTTGGCGCCCACCGTGGGGCCAAGGATATTAGTGAACTGTTGATACGTTCCTTTTAAAAGCACAATTTTACACCTGTTCTTTGCAAAAATTTCTGTCTTTCACGTCACAGATTACACATGGCACAATCACTTTCAACCAACAATGTAGTCAGCAACCAAATTGAAAACAATGCCATACCCCCGCCTGAAGCTCCAGTTGATGTCAATTCCCAAATGGCATTTGACGCCGATCAGGCATCTGGTTCAGCACCCAGTGTCCGAGGTGAGAACTATTCGGGAATTCAGCAGAACGAGGAAGACGCAATTAGCCTCAAAATGATATTCGAAATGCTACAAGCCCAACAGGCAGCAATAGCTCAGCTGCAGAACCGTGCTCAGGACCCGGTTAGAACGGAAAATATTCCACCACAGGCGACGCCCGAACGAGTTGAACCGGTCTCAACACAACCGAATGAAAGCGGTTCGGAGGCCAACTCCGGAATTATCAAAATGCTGGAAGAATTAACCAAACGGGTCGAGTCTGGGGAGAAGAAAATCGAAGCCAACGACAAGAAAGTCGAAACATACAACTCGAGAGTCGATCAGATACCAGGAGCACCTCCAGTTTTGAAGGGCTTAGATGCCAAGAAGTTCGTGCAGAAACCATTCCCGTCCAGTGCTGCCCCAAAGCCGATCCCGAACAAATTCCGAATGCCCGAGATTCCAAAATATAACGGGACTTCGGACCCAAATGAGCACGTAACGACTTACACTTGTGCAATAAAGGGCAATGATCTCGAAGATGACGAGATCGAATCTGTTCTCCTAAAGAAATTCGGAGAGACTTTATCTAAAGGAGCGATGACGTGGTACCACAATTTTCCGTCGAACTCCATCGATTCCTTCGCTATGTTAGCTGATACGTTCGTTAAAGCCCATGCGGGGGCCATCAAGGTTGAAATAAGGAAGTCTGATTTGTTCAAAGTCAGACAACATGACAACGAAACACTTAGGGAATTCGTATCTCGGTTCCAGATGGAGCGAATGGATTTACCTCCGGTTACGGACGATTGGGCAGTACAGGCTTTCACTCAGGGGTTGAACACCGGCAGTTCAGCGGCATCGAGACAACTCAAACAAAGCTTGATCGAATATCCGGCTGTCACCTGGGCGGATATTCATAACCGGTATCAGTCCAAAATCAGGATAGAAGACGATCAGGTTGGAGTTGCTTCAGGTTCTTCCTACACAATCAGAACTTTCGATCGATCTCGAAGGGATAATTTTCAGGAATCGAGGTCGAACAGGGATAGGCACCGACCGTATCCAGAAGTTCGACGAGCTATATCGAGGGGACCCAGGGTCCCAAGACAAGAAAATAAATATGAAGCAAACCAAAGGAATAGAAGGCCGTTGCCAAAAGGCAACTCCGAGAAACCCGGTGATCGACAGGAGGCACTCCGGTTGTCCGAGTATAACTTCAACGTCGATTCAGCAACGCTGGTATCGGCGATCGGTCGCATCAAAGACACCAGGTGGCCCAGGCCTTTGCAAACAGATCCTTCCAAAAGGGATCCGAACCTTGTGTGTAAGTATCATGGCACGCACGGCCATATGACCGAAGACTGTAGACAGCTGAGAGAAGAGGTAGCCCGGCTACTCGACAATGGGTACCTTCGAGAATTTCTCAGTGACCGAGCAAAGAACCATTATGAAAACAGGGATAGACCAACCGACCAGAAGGAACCAAAACACACCATCAACATGATAATCGGAGGAATGGATATACCCCAAGTTCCGGTGCTGAGGAGCACTAAAATTTCGATCACTCGAGAGAAACGAACTCGAGATTATGAGCCCGAGGGGACTCTATGCTTCAGTGATAAAGAGATTGATGGCCTGACACAACCTCATAACGACGCATTGGTAATATCGATGCTGGTGCAGGATACCCGAATAAAGCGTGTCCTGGTCGACCCTGGTAGTTCAGCCAATATAGTTCGGTCCTGGGTCGTTGAACAGCTAGGGATGACCGATCAAATCATCTCGGAAGTCAGAATACTCAACGGATTCAATATGGCCTCGGAAACAACGAAAGGGGAATTAACTTTAATGGTCAACGTTGCCGGGACAACCAGAGCAACAAGGTTTTGTGTAATAGAAGGCGACATGAGATACAATGCCCTACTTGGTAGACCATGGATACATGACATCAGGGCAGTGCCATCTACACTACACCAGATGTTGAAGTTCCCATCGGATGAAGGAGTCATCACCGTCTATGGGGAGCAGCATGCAGCAAGGGAAGTGTTCGCGATAGAGGGAACAACGTCGAAGCCTGCAGATCCCAAATAGCAACCACGAAGGCCGCCTTCGACAGAGGAGGGCGGAAAAGATCAGTTCGATGACGATAGCTTTGGGGTCCCCCGATCCTTTGTGATCCCTGATGAAGCCAATGCGACCAAATCAACGATCGAAGAATTGGAACAAATCCCTATTCGACAGGACGCGCCCGATCGGAAGGAATACCTGGGCTCGGGCTTGAATCCCGAACTCAGGAGTAAATTACTCTCGTTTCTTTCAACTAACGAAAATGCTTTTGCCTGGTCCCATCTGGATATTACAGGAATATCACCGGAGATTGCGACACATAAGCTAAGTGTCGACCTGAAATTTCGGCCGGTCAAGCAGAAAAGGAGGCCTCAATCTGAAGCGAAACAGACCTTCATTCAGGAAGAGGTAACTAAACTGCTAAATATAGGGTCCATCCAGGAAGTAAAATATCCCGAATGGTTAGCCAACGTAGTGGTAGTACCTAAAAAAGGAAACAAGCTTAGAATGTGCATAGACTATAAAGATTTAAATAGAGCTTGCCCTAAAGACTCTTTCCCACTGCCCAACATCGATCGAATGATCGATGCCACGGCCGGCCACGAGATGTTAAGCTTTCTCGACGCCTATTCTGGGTACAACCAGATTCGAATGGACAAGGACGATCAGGAATAAACGTCCTTCATCACCAAATATGGCACTTATTGCTATAATGTGATGCCGTTCGGGCTTAAGAACGCCGGGGCTACTTATCAGCACCTGGTGAATAAAATGTTCGAAAGCCAGCTAGGGAAAACCATGGAAGTTTATATTGATGATATGTTGGTTAAGTCCCTGTGAGCAGAGGACCATCTTAGTCATTTATAGGAAACCTTCAACATTTTGAAGAAATATAACATGAAGCTGAACCCGGAGAAATGTGCGTTCGGAGTAGGGTCCGGGAAATTTCTCGGATTCATGGTTTCTAACAGAGGGATAGAAATCAACCCGGATAAGATCATGGCTATCGAGGACATAAAAGTCGTTGACAGTGTCAAGGCCGTACAAAAGCTTACCGGCCGAATCGCTGCTTTGGGGCGGTTCATATCCCGGTCATCGGACAGAAGCCATCAGTTTTTCAACTTGCTGAAGAAGAAAAATGAATTTTCATGGGGACCAGAATGCCAACGCGCTTTAGAGGAACTCAAAAGGTATCTCTCTAGCCTACCTCTGTTACATACGCCGAAGTTAGGCGAGTTACTATACCTATATCTCGCCGTATCAGAAGTTGCAGTGAGCGGAGTCTTGGTTCGGGGAGAACAGGGTACCCAGTTTCCCATATATTATGTTAGTAGAACATTAGGGGAGGCAGAAACGAGGTACCCGTACTTAGAAAAGTTAGCACTAGCCCTATTAAGTGCCTCCAGAAAACTAAAGCAATATTTCCAAAGTCACCCGATTTGTGTAGTAACCACTTACCCCCTTAGGAATATTATGCATAAGCCCGAGCTATCGGGCCGGTTGGCTAAATGGGCCATCGAGATCAGCGAGTACAATATCCAATATCGACCTCGGACCTCGATAAAATCTCAAGTTCTGGCCGACTTTATCGCCGACTTCACGCCGTCTCTTATTCCCCAAGTCAAAAAGGAACTCTTGACTAAATCGGGAACTCCCTCGGGAGTGTGGACTCTGTTCATAGACGGGGCCTCGAACTCGAAGGGTTCAGGTTTAGGCATCGTACTGAAGCCTCCGACCGGGAATACAATTAGGCAATCTATCAAAACTGTGAAATTGACTAACAACGAAGCCGAGTATGAGGCTATGATTGCAGGTTTTGAATTAGCAAAAAATCTTGGAGCAGAGATAATTGAGGCCAAGTGCGACTCTCTCCCCATGGTCAACCAAATAAACAAAACGTTCGAGGTCAGGGAAGGCCGCATGCAAAGGTATGTGGACAAGCTCCAAGTTACCCTACACGGGTTCAAAGAATGGACCCTACAACACATTCCTCGAGACCAGAACAGCGAGGCCGATGCTCTCGCGAACTTGGGATCAACGGTCGATGACGAAGAGGTAGACTCCGAGAAAGTGGTGCAGTTGATGAGATCGGTGGTCGAGGAAGGTCACGCCGAAGTCAACTCTACTAGCCGAACATGGGATTGGAGGAACAAATATATAGACTACCTCAGATCGGGCAAAGTCCCGCAAAACCCCAAAGAATCGAGGGCATTACGCACGAAAGCAGCCCGGTTCAGCTTAACCAGAGACGGAACCCTTTACAGAAGAACTTTTGGAGGACCCTTAGCCATATGCCTTGGTCCCGGAGACACGGAATATATCTTAAGAGAGGTGCATGAAGGATCATGCGGCAATCATTCGGGCTCAGAATCGTTAGTTCGAAAAGTAATCCGGGCCGGCTACTATTGGGTCGACATGGAAAAAGACGCGAAAGAGTTCGTGCGCAAATGCAGCAAATGCCAAAGATACGCGCCGATCATCCATCGGCCAGCCGAAACATTGCACTTAGTTCTGTCGCCGTGGCCGTTCATGAAATGGGGAATGGACATAGTAGGCCCGCTCCCTCGAGCTCCAGGTAAGGCTCAATTTATCCTTTTTGTAACTGACTACTTCTCTAAGTGGGTAGAAGCGCAGGCTTATGAGAAAGTTAGAGAGAAAGAAGTGATAGATTTCCTGTGGGATCACGTCACCTGCCGATTCGGGATGCCCTCTGAAATCATATGCGACAACAGAAAATAGTTCGTCGGCAGCAAAATAACCAAGTTCTTTGAAGATAACAAAATCAAAAGGGTATTATCTACTCCTTACCATCCCAGCGGCAACGGTCAGGCGGAATCGACCAACAAGACCATACTTCAAAATCTGAAAAAGAGACTAGTCGATGCCAAAGGAAGATGGAGAGAAATGCTGCCCGAAATCTTGTGGGCATACCGGACAACTGAAAGAACGAGTACCGGAGCCACGCCTTTCTCTTTAGTCTATGGAGCCGAAGCCTTGATTCCAGTCGAAGTAGGCGAACCGAGTATCCGTTTTCAATATGCGACCGAGAATTCCAACCAAGAGGCTATGAACACTAGCTTAGAGCTCTTGGATGAGAGAAGGGAGGCCGCCTTAATATGAATGGTGGCCCAAAAGCAGAGGATCGAAAGGTACTACAACTGGAGAACCCGACTTCGACACTTCAACGCAGGGGACTTGGTACTCAGAAGGGTCACCATCAATACTCGAGACCCTAGCGAGGGAAAACTGGGGCCGAACTGGGAAGGTCCTTACACTGTGCTGAAGGTGACCGGGAAAGGACCCTACAAGTTGGGAACCTTAGATGGTAAAGAGCTGCCGAGCAACTGGAACGTGAGCCATTTGAAGAAATACTACTGCTGAGGTAATCTTTTCTTTTTCTTGTTACCTTTACATTTCTTTAACACTAACCTATGCAGGACAAATCAACTTCGGGCAAAAGATCACCAAACAAGTCTGAAAGCACGCACTGCACTCTTTTTCCCTTCGACCGTTTTTGTCCCAAGCTGGGTTTTTCGGCAAGGTTTTTAATGAGGCAGCATACATGTCGTGCTACTATGATCAATCTAAGGCACTTTCATTTGGTACAAAATCGATCTCGAGGGGCCAAGATAAAGATCGCTAGGAATCGATGTAAGGGTCAAAGGCCGAAGGAGCCGTACCCTAGTAGAACGATCTAACTCGCCCCGACCAGCAAAATGTACTACTATTCAAATAATAGCAAAGACTATTCAATGCCTACATTACTTTGTCAAACCTAAGGGTTTTTTCTTGATTATTATATTTGCAAACAGTCGACGCACATTAAAACCGAAGGAAGTAAGACCTGATAAGGTAAAATCCGGAATCGGTTAGACAGGCTAAGGCCCTTTCGAAGCTAACAAAGCTTTAATTGAGACCGATGTGGTCGAATCAAATTGCGGCTAAGGCCGAACTATATGAAACTAAGACCGATGTGCTCGAATCAAGTTACAGCTAAGGCTGGACCATAAGTTAATTCTTACTTGGTCACATTTAATTACGGCAAAGGCCGGATCCTATGAAATTCTTTACTTGTTCAAATCAAGTTACGGTTAAGGCCGAATTGTGTGAAAATGAGAACTCTTGATCGATCAAGCTAAATCACGGCTAAAGCCGAATCCGTTCAAAACTTAACATACGATCGAAATTCGAATGAAGAACGAGACCTCAGGCTAATATATGAGGCCGAGTTTGTTTGATAAAGGTCAGAAAATCCTGCTAAGGCATGACCTCGACCCCTACGAGTTTAAAGGCAATTGATAACTCGAACGAGGCTAAGGCCAAATTGATTATCACTTTGAACAAAGCTATAACTCAAACCATTTTCCATGTTTTGAGTTTATTTCAAGATCGAAGCCAATAATGGATCGATCGTTTGCGATTTTATGCCAAGGCAACAAATGACAGTACATAACAAATGAAGAACAAAAGGTAAACTTGTATATATTCAAAATCGTGCGAGGGGGACAATTACATGATTGGAACAAAAGAAAGAAAAGACGACGTCAGTCGGAGCCGTCCTCAAACTCCTCCGGGAATGTTTTTCTCCTCAACTCATCTTCGGCTTTGGAAGCCTCTTCTATATCGGAAGATAAGTCGAGACCTCGGGTTTGAAGCTCCTCGAGGACGGTGAGGCAATTTTGACACTTAGCATATTCTACTAGTGCTCTCGATTGCTCGTTGGCCACCTCGACATCGGCCCTATACTGGGCTATCAGAGCATCAGTCGTGGCCTTGGTCTTGGCAATCTTCGCTTGTGCCTCCTAAAGCCGGGTGGATAAGGTCGTCCGGTCGAGGCCGAGTGATTGGATTTCGAGGCGCTGAAGTTTGTTGTCTTTGAGCAAAGCCTCGATCCGCTCCTGAATAGTCGATTTTTCTACACTCAGTTGTTCTGCTTGGGATTTCCATCGACTCGATTCGGCCTTGGAGTCGCTGAGCTCGGCCTGTAGTCGTTGCGATCATTTGCTCATCGCTTCTAACTGGTCAACACAGGAAGCATACTCTTTCCTTAAAAAATTCAGCTCAGCCCGGGCATTTGACATCCGGTCCTCGAGTTTCTGACGACTCTCCATCTCCTGTTCCATTCCTTCTTTGACACGAAGGAACATCGCATGGTAAAGCACCGAAGACTACAAACAAACGAACCAGAAAGTGTTAGTAAATTTCGATACCAGAATGATAACACAGGATTGAAATAAGTAAGAATACATACTCTGATCGATGCTTGTTGGGCTTCATTATAAAGGCAAGCCCAGTCCACAGCATTCATGGCGACCCGGTCTTCCTTCGTCGCCAAATTGTGGAGGTAACTTGCTATGCCTACCGGGGGGCCCAACACCCGAGCGTCTTCGGGAACGGACAAAGTTATTACCCTTCTTCGTTCAGGGTTCAAGCTCGGAGCAGGAAACTTATCAACCAGTTTAACACCAGTCGACATCCTACTTGACCCGGCCGGGGGACTTTTTCTTGGGACGTCGAGGCCAAAGGTATCAGACGATGGCACCCCGTCGAAATATCCCTCGAATGTCCCCGGCATGGCCGGTATTCCAGCCGGCGTCTGTGCCCAAGCACTTTCGGTCTCCTTCAGCGATGTTTCAGAGAAGGAGGGCGAGTGAGCCATTCCGGGGAGATCAGAAGGCTTTTGTAACGGGACCGGAGTCTCAATTGTGTCTCCGACTCTTGCCCCCGCATCACCTTGGGATGCATCGGCGTCATCCGCTACCGGTTCGGGGACTCTCCGAGTAGGTTTGCGGCGCGAAAGTTTGGAGCCCTCTTCCTCCTCCTTCGAATTTTCACTCGAGGAGATAATGGTGACGGTGGCTTTGCGAGCCAACATTTTTCTCCTTCCTTTTTTCTTTGTAGGCTCGGCTTATTTGGGGCCCCCCTTTCTTTGTCCCTTGTTTCCGAGGCCGGTGTCGGAAGGGAACGAAGGAATACTCCACCAGTAGCTGCCGATCTCAACTCGGCGTCCTTGGATAGACCTGCAAATCATGTTTCGGGGTTAAGTGTTGGTTTCGATTTATTTGAAGGGTTTCAACCAAGGGGACTTACCATGATTTTTGGCCTCCCATAATCCTTTCGAAATTTCCCTCCAGGCCCGTTCGGAGTAGGTTCGCTGGGCCGCTATTTTTTCGACCCATTCCTTCAAATCTTCGATAGCGGCCGGAGTTTGGGGAACGACTACACATTAAAAGGTTTCGGTCACACATTGAAAAACAATAACGAGAGAGAAATATGTAAAGAGACACTTACGGTTCAAATTCCATTTCTCGGGAAATGGCATGCAGTCGGCTGGAATCAGATCGGAGGTCCTAACTCGGACAAACCTGCTCATCCACCCCCGATCTCTATCCTCGTCGATGCTTGAAAAAGGAGCTTTACTGTCTCGACGAGCCAGTTTAATCAACCCCCCTCGAAACATTCGGGGGCTATACAAGCGAAGTATATGGTCGAGGGTAAAAGGATAATCACCCTCGACCTTATCTACAAAAAATCGAAAGAGATATACAATCCGCCACATAGAGGGGTGGACCTGACCTAAGGTAACTTCGTGCCTCTTACAAAATTCTACAATTATTGGATCTATAGGCCCTATTGTGTATGGGTAGGTGTACACGCTAAGGTACCCCTCTACGTGTGTAGTGATAGCTTCGTCAGGAGAAGGTATCACCACTTTCTTATCAGCCCAATGGCATTCCGCCTTCACCCTATCGAGATGTTTATGGGTGATGGAGCTGATATAGTCAGACACGGGTTCGCCTCGACCGGGCACCAATGAGGCCTTTTCAACCTTAAAGTCGGAGCCGGTGTGACACCCTACAGGGATGAAAGCCTTCAATGGGGGTTCCGATGAAGGTTCATCAGCACGAACCATCTCAGCGGGGGAACTTTGCTTTGAAGGAACTGATTTTGAAGTTTTGGCCATTGAAGTAATAGGAGCAAGAACTAGAAGAAATTTTAGAGGGTTATGAATTCTTTCTGGAGAATGAGATCAAAGAAGAAGTTTTAAAGAAGTAATTTCGTCAACAAGCATGAAGGTGAAAAGGTTAATCCGCGGTTAAAAGGACTATATATACTCCACCAAAGGCGGCGGCACTTAGCACGAGGTGACCAAGCATTAAATGCACGCATTAAATGCCTGCAGCAAGCACGATAATTTAGGATGGGACCTGTGATGATTGCTTATATTGGTACTCTCATACGTCATAAAGCTGTCGTCACGCCAATAAAGCTGTCGTCACGCCCTGGTTGCCTTCGAGAGCAAGTTAGAAGATAACTTTGTCCACGTGTAGTGATTAGTGTATACATCAGTCACTTGCTTCAAGGAATTGGAGGACAAGAATTCATATCGTTTATTATCCTTACTCACTAATAAACGAGGGGACTATCTGTATTGGGGCAGATACACTTATATGAAATCGGATCGGTTACAACCAAGTGCAAGCGGGTCGGACATAGCCTAAAGAAGTCAGAACGGAGACAGTATGAGGCCGAACTTTTCCCCGCCCGGGATCGAGAAGTCGGGTATGATAGTCGGAGCAGCCGGGACAAGATGATCGATACGACTGATCGAGGAATACTAAGAGATTGAGGACCGGTCTCGAACCGCATATCTCGCCACTCACCGGATATTTCGCTAACAGTTAGCTATATCAACCGTCATAGCCGTTATGCCACGATTTGAGGGGATTCTATCCCGAATTTTTAGGGGATTTATCTTGTAATTAGTTATTTATCTTACTTAGAACTCTAGTTTTGGGCCTATAAGAGGCATATTTTGTACTCCATTAAGGGACATCAGATTCTCTCAACTTTATCATTATTTTTCTAGTTGCTCGATACCATTCACACTGTTCATACGAGGATTCCACCATTTTCTTATTGTTCATCTCAGTTCATATCTTATTTCTTCTTACATTTCAATTGATTTTACCATATTGTTATTTAGTATGAAATTAATTCACGGATCCTTAGCACCACGAACAAATTCAATTGTTATCCGGTTTTCAGGGTAAACACACTTGATTGTATTAGCTTGAATCTCATGCTAATTAAATGATACTTGACTTCAAAAACCTTAATACTAGGAATCTAATTAGCGATTATTATTTTAGCTATGATGCAATAAAGCTTAATTTAATTTATTGAGGTTAATAAGGTCGATAAATATTTTAGGAACATTTTTGACATTCAACATTTAGCGACATTTGTGCATTTATAATAACTAGTTTCTACGTACGTGCTTTGCACGTTGATATTTGGTCAATTATTTAGATGAAAAATTATGTTATAGAAATTGAATTGTAAAAAAAGTAACAATCAATGAAATGCTAAAAATTGATTTTATTACATAACATAAACTGAATTCAATATGCAAATATAATCAACTTAGTTAAATCAAATACAGTCCTCTCTATAACAGCTTCGTTTATTACGAATATTTTTGGTTGTTACAGCAAAGTACTATTATCGAGAACATATATTATATCATATCATGAAAATTAGTTTCGAAAAAGCTTGACTTTTATAGTGAAGCGTTGTTATATAGGAGTATTGTTATAGAGAAGTGTGACTGTAGTATATGTACCTATAGTATAATAATAAGAAATGTGAGTCATATCTTATTGATTATTTATACACAGACGATGCTTTGAGTGTATGTCCCCTTATGACTCTGGGTTGGCTTTATTATAAACATAACTCTTTCGTTATTGATATCTCTTTTAAAAGTAAAACAAATAGTTCTGCATGTGAGAAAATGCATGTTATCGCTGATACATTCTAACATTTTGGATTTTTTGCTTTTTCTATTCATTGCAAAACGTAAGTAAATTAAAAATTATTTTACAAAAATTATTAATTATTTTAATTACGTTGGAATTGGGATAGCTCGTTTTCTCTGAGCATCTCATTACATCTTTAACTGTCTTCCTTACTGTTGCTAAGTTTCCAACGTGAATAATTTCTAACAATTCTATCTATTCCTCATTAATCCTAAAAGACTCTTTGGAATCCACATTAAAGTCTAACAATAAGTCACAAGACAATGTAGGTTTAGGAGTTCTTAAAAAATAAAAAGTTTTTTTAGGGTACAAATTTTTCTAGAAGAAATATATCAATATTTATCATATCTGTAACCGAGGATGGTTTTAGGTTTGGTTATGTTTTATTGTGAATTGCTTATATTTGTTTAGGTTTAGTTTAGAACAAAGACTAAGTCATTTTGTAGTTCAGATTAAAATCTAACGCCAAATCCAAAGACATATTAAATTTAGGAGTTTTGTGAACAAAAAAGATGATGTATTATATTTTTTTTTCTCACACACACATACACACACACTCACACACACTCATATATATATATATATATATATATATATATATATATATATATAT